>JAVSCE010018472.1:0-14125 GCA_032199065.1 Smutsia gigantea | reverse complement strand
CTGTGCGATGTGAGGGAGTCCCAGGGCCCTGGGCTCTAGTGACAGGCAAGAGAGGTGGGCAAGTGGCACCGGTGTGGTTGCCCAGGGTAACCAAGGTGTCCTGTCTCCCCCTTCCTGTACCCCATGCCCAGTGGGTCTGTCTACATGGGCCCCTGCTTTGTGCATCTGCCTTTTCCCAGGGGATGCTGTGTTCCATCATTCATCCCGTAACTCCTCACAGTGGGTGCAGTTATGTGTTGGGGGGCCTCCCGAGATACTGGTGCTGTGGGGGAGCCCCCAGCTGATCACCCTCCTGTCACCAGGCCACCCTGCAGAGCTCCAAGCTCAGTGATGCTTTGACTCTTGACCTGCCGTCCTACCCAGGTGACGAACTGCTTCGAATGTGATGGTGGCCTCACCACACGGTTCATCTGTGGCACCCCACATGGCCCTACTAGCGCTCTCCCTCCACTGCAGAGCAGCGCAGGCCCCCAAGTCTGCCCTTCCCCTCCAACCCCATCAGGCCGGCGGTCATGGTGGTTCTCAGGAGCAGACAAAACGGGGCTCGGGGCATGGCACTTGGGGAGTGGGCAGGGGAGGTGCCCCCTGCCCAAGGTCAGCAAGCCTTTCCTGCAGAGGTCTGGGGATGCATCTTCACTCTGCTCTCTGTCCCCACTCAGCACCCCAGGAGGTTCTGACATTTTGGGGGTTGCCCCTGTGGTGATTGAGTTTTGGTCCGTCCCCAGTACTATGCGGAGTGCCATGGTGTCATCTATGTTATCGACTCCACGGATGAGGAGAGACTGTTGGAGTCCAAATGGGCGTTTGGTGGGTACAGCCCTGCCAGGGCTGGGGGTGGTTGGGGGGTGGCTGGTCCAGTCAGCACATGCCACACATCCAGAGCTGGCCTTGGGGGAGGCCAGGCCCCTGTCTGGCCCAAAGGGAGAGTGTCCACGCCTGCAGAAAGGTTGCATGGGTTGTGGAGCCCCCTGCGCTGGTTGGGCAATCATAGGCAAAGGGTGCTCACTGCTACCTCTCTGCCCCTGCAGAGAAGATGGTCACCAGTGAGGTGCTGGATGGCGTCCCCATCCTGGTGCTGGCCAACAAGCAGGACGTTGAGGTGAGCCCCCATTGCCTGTTTAAGGGGAACTCGCTACCATCCTCAGACACCACAAGCTGCGTCCACGCTGCCAGTTCTGCCATGCAGGACACCGCCTCTACCCTAGGCAGGGAGCCTTAGGGTGGAGAGACCCATGAAAAAGGTCTGGAAAATAGAGGGGTCCCAAGGTGGGGGTAAGCACCGACCCCGAGCCCTCCTCTTCCCAGGCCAGGGGTGCGCGGGCGGGGGCACCAGTCCGGCCAGTCCACACTGGAAGGGGTTTAGCGCAGGTGGGCGCAGCATGCCTTGGCAGCTGCCAGGCGTCCTGAGGCCAGGGCCACTCCCTTCCCTGTGCCCCACTTCTCTGCGGGCTCTTCTGGGCGAGGCAGCCCCCACCGCCACGCTGGCAGCTCTGGGGACCGCCCTGGGGTGGACCAGGCCCTGCTGCTCGCGGCCCTGCCTCCCCCAGACTTGCCTGTCCGTCCCTGACATCAAGACCGCGTTCAGCGACTGCACCTCCAAGATTGGCCGGCGCGACTGCCTGACCCAGGCTTGCTCTGCACTCACGGGGTGAGTGGGGCTCACACTGCGGGTTGGAGCCCACATCAGCCCCCCGCCTCACAGCCGCTGTCTCCACAGAAAAGGGGTGCGTGAGGGCATCGAGTGGATGGTGAAGTGTGTCATGCGCAATGTGCATCGGCCGCCGCGACAGAGGGACATCACGTAGGCGTGGCCGTACCCACGGTCACACACAGCTCATCCCGAGGCCAGAGGCCCTGCCAACTCACTACTTCCAGTTGTGGGGGTTGGGTTTGCTGTGCCTGTTTGCTTTGTTTTTTTCTCTAAGACAAACTCTTCTGTGTCCAGAAAAGTGTAGGTTCTGGAGGCTTCTCCCAAGGGGAGTCGGGTGACCAGGCCAGGGGCTGCTCGGGGGCTACTGCAGGGCCTCGTCCAGCCCCCATTGGGGTCCTGTGAGGACCTTCAGAGCCATGGCCCGTGGGAGCTCCCGGAGCTGCTCCGTGAGTGCACCCACATGGGGCTGGTGGGGCCATGGCTGCCCTCACCTTGTCTCCTCTGGCCCTGAAGGTGGCTGGGGACTGGTGTTACCTCGAGGGATGCCCAGCCCAAGTCCCTGAAGGCCAGCAGGGCCCTGGATTTTGATGCAACCTCAGGACAGGGCAGGGGAGGTCTGCCAAGGAGACTGTCCCCCACTGGCCCGACATTACCTCTTGATGCACAGCAAGGAGGGGAAAGCTGGGAGTCAGTGTTCCCACCTGCCACTGACCTGGGGGAGCCACAGTTGCCAGCTTGGGATACACATGGGGGTGGATGACCTGCAGGGCGGAGGAGGCCTGGGTCCCAGTGGAGCCTGGGTTTGTGCTGCACTGGGGCTGTATTCTCAGTTGCGGGTGGGGGGTGGGGTACCCCTCAAGTCTGGGGCCTCCCCAACTGACTCGTGTGGAGTTTGCAGCACCCAGTGGGCCTGGTGCTGGGCAGGAGGCCCTCTGGTGGGCACTGGCCAGTAAGGGCAATAAAGGGACAGTCTGAGTGGCCCCTGCCCGTCGTTATTCCAGGAGCCTAAGGCTGGCTTGGAGACTGGCTGCCTGGGCACAGTGACTGCAGCATGAGGGTCCCTCAGGTTGGAACCAGGGCATGTCTGGGCTCTGCCTACTTGTTTCCTGGTCACAGCCAGAGACCTGTTGGCTTTGTGTCTGAGGTCACATCCCACCAGACTGCCCTCCCTCCTCGGGGGTTCTGGGAGGAATTCCTGGGAAAGGGATGAGTCAGGACTGGGGGTTCCCAGCTATAGGTGAGGTGACTCATGGGGCATCATGGGCTGGGAGGTCTCCCCTGTCCCCTGGGCCCCTCATGAGGTCAGATAGGGATCTCCAGTGCCTCGGGGGAGGGCCCAGGTTGCTCTGAGCAGTACCATCATCTCCACCTGCCCCAGAGGGGAAAAGGCCTCTTTCCCCATAGTGTCGGACACAGGGCAGGGCAGGTTTTCCCTGGGAAGTCCCCTGCTGACCAGGAGCGGGTGGAGCTCCAAGGAGGAGCAGGCGCTCCTGAGGTGCACAGGCCGGTGCTGGCCAGTCCAAGCTGTGCCTTCTAACAGCACGAGCCCCCAGGTTCTGTGCCACCTCCTGAGCACAGCTCCTGCAGAGCCTCCCCCAGCCGGCCCGGGCGTTCCACGCACTGAGGGTGCAGTTTGGGTCCTGGGATGAGCCCCACAGCTGGAAGGGGACCACCTGCCACCCACTGCCATCTCAGACACCATGCCCTGCTCACGGAGGGCTCCTCCCAGTCCAGAGTGGGAGGCAGCCGGAGGGCTTGGGAAGCACAGGGAGAACCTGCCCTTGTGTTTTCCCCGCCAGATGTCCCTCCCACGTTCCAAGGAGACAACAGCTTCACGTGCCCACGGTTACAAATTGGCTTTATAAAAAATAAACTTCGTTAGTGCCACAGGGACCCTGATGGAAGTCTCCTGCGGTGTGGATGGTGACACCCATGGGAGCATCTAGGTGGGGAAGGGAATAAATAAGGGGAGGGCGCTCAATGCGCTGAGAGGAAGCGGGCACGCACAGTGCGCTCCAGCCCTGGCAGCCTGGCCTCGCGCAGCGCCTGCAGCAGCCGGGACACTAGCGCTCCGGCCTGGGCCTCGCGAAGCCCAGAGAGCTGCTGCCAGAGCATCCCCTGCAGGGCTGCGCGGCCGCCCTTCGACGGTGACGTCTGCACGCCCAGGCCCGTCAGGGCCTGCTGTAGCCGCAGGAGTCTCTTGAAGGAGAGGTCCTGGAAAGCCACGAAGTCGACTAGTGCGCGCTCGCATTCGTCGGTCCCTGCAGAAGGGTCGGGGGTCTGGTCAGGCTCAGGTGTGCAGGTCGTTGGCCTGCACCCTCTGGGCCCCAGGGAGGTCTGGGACCAAGGAGAGACCTTTGCACACTAATTCCACACAGAAAACAGATCCTGCGCAGAGGGGGTCCACTCAGGCCAGCGGGAGCCTGGCGGGCCATTGCTAGGATGGGATCCAGCATTGAAGGGTCTGACCCTTCTCTATCTTGTGCCCTCTGCAAGCTAAACTTCTGGGCCTTGGCTTCCCAATGGGGGAAATTGCATCAGTGCAGAAGCTCTCAGCCCTGTGTTCACTGGCACCACCTGGGGAGGCCTGGAGTGAGGGGCCCTTCCCAGAAGCCAGGTAAATGTCTCAGGCTCCAGGGCTGGACTCAGGCCAACCTGATGTCTCACCTGAACCCCCTGGTTTCTGCGTGCTGGCCAGGAGGCCCGTGCAGCTGGTGCACAGGGCGTCGTGGGAGGAAGAGCCTGGCACGTTGAGTGCCAGGCCCAGGGCCGTGCAGTTGCGGTGGGGCTGGCACTGCTCCGAGCGCGAGCTGCTGGCTGAGAATGTGCCGGGTGGGCACGGCTGGCATTGCGTGTTCTGCTGCGGGGTGCCTGAGAATGAGATGGGGAGAACGGGGTCAGGGCCTCCTCATCGCTTCTGGGGCCCTGGTCCCTCGCCCCCAACCCGGGAGCCCCCGCCCACCGGGGGCGGCCACGCCGGCGCCGGGCGGGCAGGGCGCGTGCTCTAGGCAGAAGCCGGCGTGCGCGAAGAAGCCGGGGAGACAGCGGCAGGCGCGGTTGTGGGTGGCACCGCAAGGCCGCGCCTCCTCCTCGCGCTCCCCGCAGATGACATTGCAGTATCGGCAGCGCTCCAGATAGTTCCAGAACTGCGTGTAGTGGCGCGGCGGGCACGCGCCGCACATCGTGGGACTATCCCGGCCGCACGGCCGCTGCACGAAGGTGCCTGGGGGGCACTGGCCGCACGCCAGCCATTCCTGCGTCTCTGCGTCCCGCCACGGGTACGTGGGCGCGCCTGCCGCCGCCGCCCCGTTCGCCGCCAGCGCCAGCAGCAGGGCGGGCAGCGCCCACGGTGGGGTCCGGGATGGTGGGCGCGGCCGCGGTGGCGCCCTCATGGTGTTCCCGGAGCAAAGCAGCTGCGGCTTCAGCGGCACGCAGACCGCCGTTGCCGCCCTATATGGGCCGACTCGCCACGCCTCCGGAGGAGGACCGGAGACCTGCAGGGGCCACACTCGGCCAGGACTTCACGGCCCCGCCTTCCCCCATGGCGCCAGCCGGCCCAGAGCCAGGTCAGAAGCGTCCTGTGAGAGCCCTCCCCAAACCGCGGGCAGCTCACGACCCAGTGCCCAAGGCCTGGCATCTGGGGTGCAAGTGGGGATCCAGTCTCCTCTCTGGTGTCACCACAGCTGCCGGGATGGAGACTGAGCCCAGTTAGCACATTTGACAGGGTGGGAGGGGACCCTGCACAGACGTCCCCAACCCTTCCTTCCTGGCACCTTCGAGTCCCACTTGGCCCACACTGCACACTCAAGTGCCACTCGTGCCAGCAGCTTTATTAAAGCAGGATCACTGACCATGTACAGATCCCCAAGGATGTCCCCAAGAGGAGGCAGCAGAGGGTTCTCTCTCCTTCCCAGCAGTGGGATCCTGGACTCAGCTGAGAAGCCCCTGGGACTGTACCCATAAGCCACCAGCTAGAGAAAGTTCTGGGAAGCACCTTCTAGCCAACCCATCCTAGAACCTAAGGTGCTTTCTCACGTCTGACCAGCCCAGGCGTGTCCCTGGGTGCTGGACAGACGTCCCCGTCAGGTGGGCTCTTGGCCAAGGGGTTGCTGGCACTGTGCCTGACAGCCCCCAGGCGACGGTGTCCAAGCTGCACCAGACCCTGGGTGCCGAGGCCCTCCTGGTCACTGGGGCTCTGGCCAGAAGACCTGCGTGACACTCTGCTTCCTGGCAGCAGTTTGGCAGGCTGGACATGTCCTAGAGGCCTGTGGAGGCAGAGGTGCTAGACATACCTGGACACAGCAGCCAGCCCCACTACACAGCCCGCCCATGCCCATGGGGCCAGGCTGCCCACCTGGAGGCACCGTCGCCAGCAGGCCCGGCAGCGGTGGAAGCTGCAGGAGGGGCACTGGAAGGGGACTGTGTCCTCTGCCCCGCAGCCAGGACACGCCACATGTGCTGCAAGGGGGCCGCTGTAAGCACCCAGGGCCACCACGGCTACCCTGCCCTGCAGCCCCTGCCCAGAACCTACCCGACTGGGGCTGTGGCTGCTGCAGGACAGTCCTGGCGAGCCTCGGACTAAGGAAGGAGGTGATCTTGCACTGGGTCTTGCCGGGCTGTGAGGAGCCTGGGGACAGAGGAAGGAGTCCAAGGGGCCCCTGGTGCTTCTCTGGCTACCCACCCCTTCCGGGGCCAAGTGGGGTTCTTCTGGGGGTGACAGGGCAGGCCAACCTACCAGGCCCGGAAGCCCCAAGGGTGAGATCTGTAGGTGAGGTGGGACTAGGCTCCCAGGATCCCGGCCCCCCGGATCTGGGGGCAGCCAGGCCCATCAGATCCTTGCACATCCGTCGGAAGTGTGACTTGTGGTGTGGACGCACAAACATGCCAAATCCTGTGAGGAGAACTATTCAGCCCAGCCTCCAAATGCACCCCACACAGCACCCCCAGAAAACACCCTCGGCCCTCCTGCCCACTCAGCCTCAGCCCCATAGCCACTTGCTCTGCAGCAGGGGCAGGTCCTCAGGCCTCGCTGTGGTGAGTGTGGCCACCACAGCCATGGTCTTCTCAAAGTCATCATCACGTCTGTAGGCAGTCAGTGCTGCCAGCAGCCGGCTGCAGCCCGAGGACCCAAGGGCCCTGCGGGCATCAGCCAGGTAGGCACTCACGGCAGGCTGGCCCTGCTTCCCTGCTCTGCTGGCTCTAGGCCCCTCTTGTGGACAGCTGCTGGGGTCTCCTGGTGAGGAGGTAATACATTTCAGATGACCTCAGAAGTCCACAAGCCTGGACAGCTCCACCCAGGCACCCAGGAGCTCATGGAGAGTCTTCACACTGCTGGGTCCCTCATTCAGCGGGTGCAGAACTGAAACAGCCCCAGGGCCTTCTCACCACCAGCTCTGCTGCCAGCTCTGGTCTGGAGCTTCTGCAGGGACTGTGCACCTGTGGGGTGTGGCCTAGAGGCCAGGTGGGGCTGGCCCTGATTCAGGTGCTCTCCTGGGCCCAGGTGTCTGACTGTGCCCTGGGACAGGGTCAGCTTAGCATCAGTCTGCCTACTTCCTGAAGAAACTCAGAGACACAAGGAGCCCCCGGTTGGTTCCCAAGCATCTGGAGCGCTCCCTGGGGAGAAGGCAGGTTTGTCCAAGGGGAGACTGGGTCTCAACCCTCCTCAGACTACATCCTCCAACACGGCCAGATGATGGGGGGCAGGACAGAGCTTTGGCCATCCCTTAACAGGGTGGCTGGGGCAGTGGGGGCAGGTGTAAGGACACCTCAGTGGGCAACAAGCCCAGAAGGGAGGGGTGACTCTCACACTGTGAAGTCCCCTTGGATTGGGGACAGGGGATCTGATCTTCCTGGGCTCCCACAACACCTGCCTTCAGATTGGTCCCTACCCACGGTGGGGCCCTGCTCACCACTGGGTTCCAGGGCTGGCCATGCCCACTGCCTCCTGGGAAGGCTGTGCTCAGGTTGGAAGCCACAGCCATGGCCTGTCAGCTGCAGGCAGACTTCCTCAAATTGCTGCTTGTGGTGAGGCCGCACAAACTGGTAGAAGCCTGTAGAGAGGAGATGCCTGAGACTCTTGGTCCCACGTACTGCAGCCACTGCGCCACTGGGTCCCGGGACTATGGGCGACCCCCCATTTTCTAGGGAATGGGGACAACTGTGCACCCCGTGGCCCACCCGGGGGTCTCTGCAGGCCAGGGCACCTTGGAACAGGCTGTGCCTCTTGGGGTCCTCAGCAAACAGGGAGCGGAGGCCGGTCGCCAGGGCTGCAAAATCGTCAGAGCCCTTGTAGTCCTGCAGGGCCCGGGCGAAGGTGTCGAAGTCGGCCTGGCTCAGCGCCTGCTTCACAGCTGCCATGAACAGCTTGGCCCTGCCCGCCTGCGCTCCTGTTGCTGGCCCCTCCTGCTGCACACACGGCAAGGCACCCATCAGACAGCACCCACCCTTCCCCATGCCCAGGGCAGTGAGCTGCTGTGGGGGCTGCTGTCTGACAGGGCGGCCACTGGGGAGGACGCCCCGATCCCAGGGCACAGCTGGCCTGGCCAGGGTCACACGGAGGGCAGCCAGCAGGGGATCCTCACATGGTGGCCTCAGTAAGATGGCCATGGCTCTCTTGAGAGCAGCAAGGGGGCAAAATGTAGCTCTGCTTTCCAGGCTGGGGGCTTCTGCCTCACCAAGCTCCTTGCGCCCACAGCAGGAGCACTGCGGTGGGTGCCCCAGCTCGGAGGACAGCCAGCCCACAGCAAGGGACACTTCTGCCCTGACACTGGACCCATGACAAGGAACTGTGAAACCAGACAGGAGGGGTCCAGGCTCTCAAGGCCCCATCCAGTAGGGCCTCAGAGGTTCAGCCTCTGGCGCCCAGCCCACTTCCTGACAGTATCAGTCCCCCCAGGCACCGCCCAGTTCTTCCCAGAAGCCAAGGGACATGGACAAAGGCAGTGGCACGCGGGGCTTTCCGGAGGCTTCCTGGCTCAGGCTGTGACTCAGTTGCTCTTAACTGCTCTCATCTGAGGCTGGGAAGGCGAAAGCCCCTTGATTGGGATGTCAGCATCCACACTCTTGCTAAGGGCCGGTCACTGCCTGGGGGCTGGCCTAGCAGCAGGCCCCACACCCAAGCTGCTAAGGGGCCAGGGCGTGACTTCCTCCTGGCTAGAAGGAGCCTATGGGTCTGTGGACCCCACTATACCACCCACAAAGTGCTCTCCCAAAAGAGTAAAAACAGGAAGTCCGAATCTGACCACAAGTTTGCAGGACTCAGAGGAACCACCCCAAGCTGGGGAGACTTGCTGGGACCCCATAAACATGAAGGAGTCCAAGACAGCCACAGCACTGCCCCAGTGCCCCACAGGAACTGTTCTGTTCTCTGAGCTTTATGGCTGTCTGAAATGCCCTCAAAGCATTGATATGCGACGCCTGGGATCCGCATAGGCCTAACGAGTGCGAAGATGCCCAGAGCAGCAGGGACGGGACGCAGCCGGGCCCCGGGCGCTGAAGAGCAGTGTGGGGACTGCCAGGGCAAACAGGCTTGGCTGCTGAGATGCATCTAACATGGTGTGAGGCCTGGGCTGAACTGTCTGTGAATGTTCCAGCCAAAATGAAGGCGGGGCACTACAGGCCTTGGAGCAGATGTGGGCGCCAAGGGCACCTGGGCCTGCATTTCCACCCTAAGAGAGAGCAGCAGGGAGCCCTGCACACCCACTGTGCATCCAGCCACCTGCCCACCCACAGTCCCGGCGGGCCCCCTTGCCTGGCTCTGCTCTCCACACCACTTCTAGAGCCCATCCCGCTGGCATCAGGGCAGTGGGCAGGCTTGGCTCGCTCTCACCTCACACACTACTTGATGGGCGGCCCCAGGGACCACCTGTCTACCAAGTCCCCAGGCGCATCTAGGGTAGCTCACATACCAGGCCGCTGACCAGCCTGATCTTCCTCCTCCCGCCTCTCTGCTTGCTCGCCGGCCTCTTTTCACACAGAAGGGACAGAGTGGAGCGGTGTTGTGCCTGAGGGTGATAGCTCTGTCTGGACCCACACCCTCAGGGTCCCCAAAGCCCTGTGTGGTACTATGCCCGGGCCCGCAGGGAGGAGAAGGGCCCTCTCCAGAGTCATGCCAGCAGCCTCCCTCTGGCTTGCAGGAAGCAAAGCACACGCAGTTTACAGTAACTGAGGGCAACTGCTGGGAAGGGGGTGGCTGCCTGCTGAGGGCAGTTGGGCTCCCTCTAGTACCCAGAGGGCAGGACGGGGAGGGGACAAGGGGGAGGGGATGAGGGACAAGGAACGTTGCCCCGCAGGAAGGAGGATGCAGGGAGCCTGGTCAGGCTGGGAAGTCCCGAGCTTCTGGGCAAAGGCCCTTGGGGAGGAGCTGGGTCCTGCCCACAGCTCAGGCTCCTGAAAGGGCCAGCCTTGCAGCAGGAGCTGTACCCCGAGTGGACCATCACCCTGACTGCCCAGAGAGAGCATGTAGGGGAGCAGCTGAGGGCCAGAAGCCATGCTGAGGTGGCACACATCATTGCCAGGTTTTGTGCTCAAACCCCCAATGGCCTGCTTGACAAGGGAATTTACAGGCATGAGCACGGAGGCACCGGAGGCTGCCAGGTAGAGGGTGGGGTCTGTGTTCACCTCCAGGCCCCCAGTCCCCGCACCTCCATGTCCTGGGGGAGGGCCTCGTCCCCAGGCCTCTCCACCAGCTGTTCACTATGTTCCAGGGCAGCCAGCAGCCCCACAGGCCTCCGTTGGGTGCGCACTGGCTCCTGCTCATACTCCACACACAGGCTGCCCTCAGCATCCCCAGTGGCCAGTGGTCCTGAGAGAACAGGTGTGTGGGCAGTGAAGCCTGCCTGGGGACAGGGTGGGGTGAGCCAGGTCCCCCCAAACCCCCCGTCAGGCTCGGCTGGGCACAATGGGCATCAGGCCCAGCGTGCTGCCGGCCACACACCTGTGGGTCCCCTCCTCAGGCTGGGGATGTGCACGTCCAGGCTCTTAGCTTTCCTGGCAGAAAGAGGGCTGGGCGACACAGCCACAGTGACAGCTCCTTCTCCCCTGCCCAGACTCGGGGCAGCAGCCAGGGGGGCTGGCACTGGCATCTGGATAGTCACAAAGCGGTTGGGAGGTCCTGCCTGGCCTTCCCTGAGTAGGCGTGAGGGCAGAGGCAGCTAAGCGTTTAGGACTCACAGTTTTCTGAGCGACTCGGAAGAACTGGGCCACATCTCGGACAACATGGCCAAAGCTGCTGTAGACCTTGACATGGGGGCGCAGCCAGGAGGGCAGCTGGGCTCTGGCATCCACACAGGTGAACCTGGCGGGGCAGCTGTCAGCCAAGCACCCCGCCCACGACATAGCCCACCTCCCAGGCTCCAAGTCTGAGGACAGGGACCTGTGTGTATGGAGTGCCACACCTGTGGTCACAGAGGAAGACAGCCCCGTAGTCATGCCGATGCCGGATCACCCGCCCAATGGCCTGGTTCACAGCCCTGGATGCCTGCTGCCGGTACCAGTCGTGCCCAGAGAGGAACTGTGGGGCCGAAGGTGGGCACCTGGTCATGGGGGCTCAAGCCTTTCCTGCCTGCCTAGAGCACGCCACCTGCCCCGCCCCACTCCACCCCCAGCATCTCACCTGCCTCCCCTCCCCACACCCTGAGCATCTCACCTGGCCCCTGGCCCCGCTGCAGCCCTTCAGCTCATCTAGGAACTGCATCTTGAGGAGCACCCGGGGGTCCATGCGTGGTGGGTACGGAAGGCCTGTGACGATCACACCACGACCATTCCTGTCTGCGAAGTCCAGCCCCTCACTGGCCTGAGAGACGGTGGGCATTCTTTTCCCAAGCCTGCCTCCACACCACTCCAGGACTTTCCCCCAAGGGTCTGCCATGCTGAGACCCTCAGACCCATATGCTCCCAGGTATGAACAAGGTGGGAGAAGCCTCTATCAGTGGGCCAGCCCTACCTGGGGTCCATGGCCCCAGGGTCCCACGACTGAGGCCCATATTTTCAAAGCCTCCTCTGTCCTTCCCACCCGAGGCCTTTGAGGGACCCAGTGCTCATCCCAGGGCCAGTCCCAGCCAGGGCCGGGAGGGCTGAGCCCTCCTAATTCGTTTGCTGGATGTAGGGCCCCAGCAAGGCAACCAGCTTGTCCCACCCACAGTGCAGCCCTGGGTCATGAGCCGTGGGCTTCCATGGGCATAGGCACCAGGTGGGGAATGGATGCCTCACCTTACCCCGGCATACAGCCAGGAAGGTGGCCCCAGTGGATCCAGGGGAGGCGACTCTCGTGTAGTAGGCATCCATTACCTGTTAGGAGAGGCTGGTCATCCCTGGCCCCTCTGTGAGCCAGACCCCATCCTTTCTGGTCTCATCCTCTGAAAGGAAGGACCATCCCAGGCAGGAGGGGGTTACAGGGGCAGCAGGGTTCTGGAAGCTTCTTCACAGCATGGATTCTCAGGCTGGCCCAGACCCGACACCCAGAGCCTGCTCAGTGTTTCCCAGAAGCCCCAGGCATCCCATTGCCCAGGGCCAGGAGACACGGGAGCCTTGCTTCACTGCCGCCCCTCAGACACAAGTCTGCTGCCATCAGCCCTGTGCCCAAACTTCCTAAAGGGCGACGTGCTGGACCCAGGCAGGACCTCGGCCAGGCAACCTGGAGCTGGCTGGAGCTCCTGGTCAGGGCGGCAGGAAGCCTGGGGCAGCCATGAGGGGCAGCAGGGCCTTAGGGAGCTCGGACCTCTGAGAAGCTGCCTTTGCTCCTTGGCTCCACAAACAGAGGCTTCAGAGCTTCCAGCTTCCTGGCAAAGTCGTGGGCCTGTGGGAGGAGGCAGGGATGTGCGCCCATCAGGCCTGGCCTGCCTAGGGCTGCACGTCACCTTCTCAAAGGCACATGCTGGGGCCCTACCAGACCCCTGGCCATTTGGGGCTCCCCTCCCACCCCCAGGAGGCACAGAGGGGGATGTACCCGCCAGAACTCCAGGCTTTTCTCCATGACAGGGTAGGACGGAAAGAAGACCAGGAGCCCGTGGGGGACCACGCGGGCAATGTTGCCTGTAAGTGCCAAGGCTGTGGTCAGCAGGAGGGGAGTCTGCAGAGGCCCCTGCGGTTCCCCAGGGGGAGCAGGGCTGCGGAGAGGTGAGATGGGCCCCCAACACCACATAATTGGGTGGAGGCCCAGGGCAGGGCAGCCTGGGGCCAAGGGCTCCCAGGCACTCACCTAGCGCCTTCCCCAGGGAGGACAAGCATGCGTCGGAGAACCTGCAGACAGGAAGCCGCTGCCACCAGGGTCCGGTGCTCCACCTGCCCACCTCCCTGCCTGTCAGGCCCCCTACCGTTTGTCGAAGGCAGAGCTGAGCTGGGCTCCGTCTGGGCCTTTGGGGATGATGCCCGCCCAGATCTGGTGCCCGCTGATGACGTGCGGGTTCTCCAGGCAGACTGGGAAAGGGCTGAGGGGTCGGGGGGTGGGGCCCGTGAGTTCCTGAGCCTCTGGGCCGGCAGCCCGAGGGGGCGTGGCCTCAGGCCCCAAGGGCACTTACATTTGCATCTCCAGGGCAAAGGAGGCCACAGGGGCCAGCGTGCCACTGGTGAGGATGAGGCAGCGGACGCCCTGGCGGGCCAGCTCACGCATGCTCAGGCCGGGACTGAAGCACCAGTAACTCAGCACCTTCCCTGGGGGAGACAGTTGTGGGCCTGGGCGGCACCCCGAGGGGGAGGAGGGCTCATGGCACCGCCTCCCTACTGCCATCGGCAGTGTCACAGGCAGCCACTGGGCCCTGCTCCCCTGCATGCCTGTTGATGGGGGCCCTGCCTGAGCTCTGCGCTGACCTGGGAGCTGGGCCCTCCCTGGGGGTTCCGGGAGCAGGAAGCAGCCTCAGAGCAGCCCCAGGACAGCTGGGTAAAATAATTATAAGCAGAATTATGAATTGTATGTAAGGCAGAAACCATTATTAATCATCATGCTACTGCATTTTGGCAACAATTCTTATTCTATTTAAGTATGAAAGTGACAACAAAGAAAGAGATATGACATTATTTCAGTCCCAGCCTGTGGATAGTAATTGAAACCAATTCAACTTGGGGGTTTTCAGCTATGTGAATTAATACAAGTGTTTCTTACTTAGGCTAATTTAATTATGACTCTCTGTAAAGACTTCTGAACAGTACACTTTGTTATACCCATAACACTACAGTAAGCAACTTCTCTCATGACCCTGTAATAGTTTCCTGTGGTTATTATAACAAATTACTGCAAACGTGGTTTCTTAAAACAGCAGAAATGCATTATTTCACAGTTCTAGAGGCCAGATGTCCAGAATCAGTATCACTGGACCAAAATCAAAGTGTCAGCATTGCTGTCCTCCCCCTGGAAGCTTTAGGGGAGAATGCATTCCTTAGCTTGTAGCTGTATCACCCCTGACTTCAAGACCATCTTCAAATATCTCTCTGCTCCTTATCTCCTTTTCCTCTCTATATGTAAAATCTCCCTTGGGTTCC
>JAVSCE010018471.1:0-18034 GCA_032199065.1 Smutsia gigantea | reverse complement strand
GCTGTAGGTGTCGCTGTTGGTCCACTAATCTGCAGCCACGGCCACGCCGCTTTTTTGGAGGTCTAGCCGGGGCAGGAATGAATGGGAGGCTATTGTTTTCTGTATAACGTTCCAGCATGGCTACTCCCTTCTCTTCGTCACCAGCAACGGGGACTGAAGTTCCCCAGGACTTCCAGCCTGCAGGGCTGAGCCCCCTGGGGCGATGGTGTTCCCTCGCTGAGCCCCCTGCCTCTCCAAGACCGCTACAAACAGCGCGCGCTTTTCTCTTGTCCTGGGGCGCTTTTCTCTTGTCCTGGGGCGCTGGCTGCACGGTCCCGGCCCGTTCCCGGCTCAAAACCTGCACCTTCTGCCTCTCCAATGTCCGATGCACCGTGCAATGTGTGTCAGCGCTCCCGGCGCAGACCACCGAGGCTGGTTATTTCACGGACCTGCTCTTCCACTACCTCCCGTCTCCGAATCCTCTCCTCCCGCCAGCACGCTGGGCTGGGTGAGTGTTCGGGTGCCGCCGGGTCACGGCTCCGTATCTTACCCGCCTTGTGGGGTGCTGAGTCCTCCCAGGTGTGGCTGCATGCTGTGCACTTTCCTGTGTGCTCTGGTCTCTCTTTTAGGAATAGTTGTATTTGCTGTATTTTCGTAGGTTTATATAGTTTGGGGAGGAGATTTGTGCCGCCCTGCTCACACCGCCATCTTCCCAGAAGTCCCATATGCCTTTTTATTATCTCATAATTATGTATCTCTCGTTCTTCAATGAGGTTTCTTGGGAAGTCAGATGGGGTGCCTCGTCTGCAGGGCCTGGTTGAACGCCATGGGGCTGTGGGCTGATGCTGCGCACTCTTCAGGCTTTGGCTCTATTTCCCAAGTGGAGGACCACTGCCGGGCCGGGGCCAGAGGCGTGCGTCGCCCTCCCAGGCAGAGGTGGCGTGGTCTGCCAGGTGGGTGGCGCTGATGGCTCTGCAGCAGCCAAGCGTGGCAGCCGCGTGGGCCAGGTGGGGTCCAGGGGACCAAGTCTGGGCTGGGTGGCGAGCAGCTCCAGAGCCAACCACAGAGCACCAGCGGGCGGCCAGGGAGAGTCTGTGTACCCTCTCTTTTATTCTTGTATATCTGGATATGCCTGTGTTTTTGATGCCTATTAGTACAGCAGCTCAAGTTAGGCTTACAAAATGTCATAGCTACCCAGAGAAACTTTCTTGCCTGCAATCTTCTCTCCCTTATCTTAAGACCTTTTTTGGGCAATATCACAGGTTACATTACTATAGAAAGCCTATTTTCTACCATCAATCTTTTTCATTTTTAGAGCATTAAATCTCAGAGGACTGAGATTTCCTGGTCAACACACTCAAGCACTCAGCACTCTCAAGCATCAAACCCGTGTCTTCCAAGAAATTGTGCTCACCGACCCCATACTTCTTCACGTGGCATGCTAGAAGTGTCTTGTATTACTTATTATATTTCCTTAATATTTTTATTTCATATTTTGAAAGCTAGTCTCTGATCCAAATCTCATGGTTGTTCCAAGTCTCCTGGGATGTCTTGAGAGCTCAGGAAATTCCACCTCTTGAGCTCTGTCGACAGCCAGGAATTCCTTGGTTCTAGTGATAGTGACTGGAAAATAATATAATATTGCTTAAAAATTATATGACTGGGAGAATGATCAGTGTCATCAAACTCACCTCTATCTCTCCACATCCAATACGCCCCCTCCGCAAAGAAGCGCCTAAGCAGCAAACTCACTTTCCTTTAGTAGTTAGGAAATACTCCCTTATCTTCAAGCAAGCAGAGTTCTCTGATTTTCTCTTTTTGCTAGTATTCTGTGATCATATGTGGTTCTATCACCTATTGGTGCCTCATCCTACCCACAGTGACACAGATGAAAGTTCACTCAAGTACACTAACAGCCCATCCTGACTGACCATTTGGCAGGAACCATAAAGCAAATACCAATATATGGGCTGATGTCCATTTCACAAAATCTCTAAGGTATGTGTATGTCATTGTGGGTTTGTGCTACCTGGCATTCCACATAACATAGCTGTGCCAGTGATCTGACAAGTAGTAAAAGAAGAAAGATGGCCCAGGAGCAGAAGCAGGAGAAGGCTCTTCTATTTGATCAAGACCTGAGTCCTGGCAGGTCTTGTTTCATTTAAAATATGCACTGGTTAAATCCTCCTCTCTATCTAGTTAGTCACAAGCTGCATTTGAGCTCATCAAACAGCAGTTAGTTCAATTTCGACGCAATACCACATTTATCAATTTGCGAGCTCAAATGGTCCTCAACACCTCCAGGAAATGCAGTTCTCACCTTTATGCTGTGGGAAAATTCTTCACCATTATATAGTTAAAAGAGGCACATTTTTAGCTAATAGAATGCATTAAAACAGAATTCCCAATTACTTCTTTGAAGTTGAAATCCAGAAAATAAATCTAAAAAGAGACATTCCAATTCAATGAGTGCTTTTCTTTGTACTCATGCCTGCCACAGTTTCTAATTCCCCATTCAGTAAATAGAGCTGGTGTTCTTCTCAGGAGGGCTGTCCCTGCAGGGATTACAGATGGAAGAATATATTGTGCAGGGTTAGAACCTACTCTAAATTTGTTTGAGAAGAATTTCAAAGCAAATGGTATTTGAGTTTGTTTACTCTTGGCAGCATTTGTATTTAAGAAAAAGGCATTACCATTGTTTTAAAAGCCTCAAGCCATCAAAGGTCCTTAAAATAGCATTTAATGATTTAGGTGTAAATGAATCATAAACACTTAAACTTCCTCCTCATTCCCTACAAAACCAGCTGGTTGAGGTTTTAGCAAAAGAGGACTTGGCCTCCTTTATCCTATTAAAGGTAAGGTCTTCTGACACCTCAGAAGGTAAGATCCTCTAAAGGTAAGATCCTTTAAGCTGGGTTTGTTGCTCACATTTAAACACTAGGAATGCACACACTGTATTTTTCAAGGTAATAAAATAAAGTGCCTGGTGCATACTATGCACTCTGACATATCATTTCCAATATCCACAACAACCTCATGGGACAGGTGTCATTATTATCTGCATTTGACTGAGGAAACTGAATGTCAGAGAGGTTAAGGAACATGTCCAGACTAACCCAGCTATCAAGATGCCGAGCTGGGATCAAACCCAGGGTTCATGTCTCCCTGTAGTGTATCTCATATTCATTTGCATATCTGTGGTGGTCGGTATAATGGTTCCTCAAAGATGCCCACATCCTAATCTCTATAACCTGTGAATATGTTTGTTACCTTACGGTTGCAGATGTAATTAAGGTTTTTACTCAGTTGACCTTTATATGGAGGAGAGTAGCCAAGGTTATCTAGGTGGACCCAATGTAACCATATGAGTTCTTAAGGGAGGCAGAAGAGTGGGTCAGTGAAAATGAAAAGGAAGAAGAGACAGGACAGATGAAAGTGTGAGAGAACTCAACCTGCTGTTGTTGGCTTTAAATACTGAGGAAGGAGGCCATGAGCCAAGGAATACATGTAGCTTCTAGAAGATGGGAACAGCCCTCAGTTGAAGACTAGAAAGGAAACAGAGATGTCCATCCCACCAGGAAATGGATTCTGCTAACAACCAAAATGAGCAAGGGAGCCGAACCTCCTCTAGAGCCTCCAGAAATGAATACAGCCATACCAAGACCTTAGTTTTCACCCAATGAGATGCGTGTCTTTCTTCTGACCTACAGAACCTTAACATAATAAATTTGTGTTGCTTAAGCCACTAAGCTTGTAGTCATTTGTTATGGCAGCAATAGCTGATACAATATCCAAAGCTTAATGCTGAAAACCTAATGAGCCTTCTATAGTTATTTTAATAACAGTGATCAAACATTATATATGGAAATGACATATTTTCACATCTTCAGCCTGAGAAGAAAACATACACACGAAGATGCTTCCTTTGACCTTTTTATTTTCCATTCCCTTTCTGAATACTGTCTCTCAATATTTTGTCAACAAACACTTATTGGAACCTACTATATGTCGGGCCCTCACTAGTCAATGCATAAGTATACAGCATATAGAAAAACATGTAGATAAAAACTCTTGCCATCATGGAGTTTACACATTGGGGGTGAAGGGTGAGCGTAAACAGATAAATGGGTAAGATGAGCCCTCCAAAGATTTCTTAATCACTCATGGGAAGGAGCTGCTCTGAATTGCTGCTAGACCCATATACTCAAGAAATAAACTTTTGCAAGTTAAGCTCCTGACTTATCAATTAGCTTTCTGTCACTGCAGTAGAACCTAGTCTAATCTAAATAACCCAGAAAGCCTCACTGACAGGGTAATGTTGAAGCAGAGGCCTGAATGAAATGAAGAAGACAGTGAGCCACAGACTTATTTAGCAGAAGAATGTTCCAGTAGAGGGATCAAAAATGCAAAGATCCTAGGGTAGGAGTATGGCTTACTTTTTTTTTTTTAGGAAATGAAAGATACCAATGTAGCTGGAACTGAGAGACCAAGGGGAAGAGTGGGAGGAGGTGAGGTAAGGAAGGGGAAAGGAAAACTGCTCATGTAGGCCACAGTAAGAACTCTGGCTTTAATTTTGAGGGGTGGGAAGCCATTGGATGGTTTTGGGCAGAAGAGTGATGTGATCTGGTTGATGTGTTCTAAAGCTCACTCTTGCTGTTATGTACACAACAGACTTTAGGAGAGAAGGATAGAAGCTGAGAGATTGTCAGGAGGCTACTGTTATAATCCAGGCAAGGGATGATGGTAGTTTGTACTTTGTGGTGTAGGTAGGTAGGAAGTACTTAGCGGTGTAGGGTGTGGTTGGGTTCTGGGCACAAATTCTAGAACTATAGACTCATATGAATAGAAGTTATATCTAACAGTGTGCGGCATCTAACAACACTATATTTCATACACAGACCTTTTGACAATGGTAATTCCACAGAATATACACTTTCCAGAGGGAAAATATTCACTATGGATTAGCTAATTCTACTCTTTAGGCATAGGAAGAGAGACATCTCCTCACACTTAGCTCTCCCCTGCAGTATCTCATTGTACTAAATACGTCTATGAAGAGCATGATCAAGTAGGTACCCAGCAAACATTAACACTGCAGAAGAGTATTAATGGCACTGATGGAGATGATGGACAGTTTGTAAAACAACATTCTTGAGAAATCAGTTCTTGTGCCTTAACACCATTCTTTTCCTCTTCTATAAACCTGTTTTCCCTCTCTCATTATGTCAAAGGTTGCAAACACTTTACGTGCTAGTGGCAGAGAGGACTGGTGGAAAACAACCCTAGAACTGAGGTGCCTGGACTCATAGCCCAGCCCAGAAGCTACTCCTCACTATATAAGTCACAGTAACTGTGTAAGCCCAGATTTCCTCAAGTGGACCTGAGCAGATGACCTCTAAATTATTTTCCATTGCTTAAATTTGGTGTGTGGGGGGAAGGTCTACCGTCTCACTGACATTTTCTTCAGTGTGAAGCTCAGTAGCCAAACACTGTTGGCTTCTCTGCCTCACCATTCCTTCCTTTCCGGATGGGGTACTGGTGAGGTCTGAAAGAGAAACCACCAGCCCTGGCCAAGCCCCTTCCTTTATCTTTTCTACTTGGGAGCCAGATCACCACAGAAAGCATGCATTATCCTCTGCTCTTCCAGGCCTTAAGTTTTGCAGATGGAGGCCTCATGCCAAGTGAAAGATACTAGAGTAAGATAGGCATCTGCTACAATCTAGAGCAGCCTATGACTGAGTGGATACATCTGTCTAATTATGGGGTTTGTTATTAGTATGTCCAGCTCTTCATGGATAAAAGCCTCACCTCCCAGTATCAGCTCTAGTAAGAATAAAGGTGACATTTTGCTGTTCATACACGTCTCTTTTGACTTGTTTCTTAATTTGTTCACAACATGGACAGAGGGAGAAAAAAAATGTTTCCCCCCCACCTCACCATGAAAAAATCCCATCAGTATTTGTGAATGCTTAGAATCATGACTTGGAGTATTGGAGAAGTCTTAAAACGTCTATAGACTGTCAAGATCTGCTGGCCAATTTGGCTGATGGAAGTTTCATTAATTTTCATGGCCAGGATCAGTACCAGTAGATTTGCTCCTAGGCCACGAAAAGTGGAAGAGAGGAATGAGGAAAAGAAGAGAGAGAAGGGAGGGAACACATGAATGACTGGCAGCTTGCTCCTTCACAGTTAGAAGGACCAGGAGGCCATGTAAATTTAAAAGCCTGCTGCTGCCATGGAGCTCACCAGCCATTGACGATGTTCTTGTAGTCCCACAGGAACGTCAATCAAACGTCTCATTTCAAAGCAGCAAGAAGGGGATGGAGAGGAACAATGCAGGTCATACATGGGGAGAGGGCCACTAATGCAAGGGGTATATGCAGCTGTGAATTCATTCATTGGATTGTCCTGGAGTAAAGTGTCCTTATCGGGAGGCAGTACAAGCTTTCCAAATATGACCTCCCTGTTTTTTCTGATGGCCCCTGAAAATCAGTCGCCACTGGCATGTCTCTGATGTTTGCATTGATTAGACTCATACCAAGAAATCTGGTCATTTGAAGAGTGCCTGTTGGTACCACCAAGAAATTGAAGCATGCCACTCTTCACAAGCTTGAAAAAGGTCAGCTGTGGGAGTGGAGTCATTTCTCAATTATCATATTAAAGATGGTTCTCTGCTTTCTCCTTAATGGAGAGTTAAATGGAGTTCAAGATTGCATACAAGAAAGCCAGAGCAAAATGTTCCACATAATTTCTCTCCCAGCCACTCAGGCATTCAATTGCTGAGTGGTGGAAGAGGCACCTTCAGAGTTTCCTAGAAATGCAGAAGAATCACAATTGGTAACCTTTTAGAGTTATCTAGAGAGCAGTTCTTTCCTTTCCGATGCCTTTGTGTGACACTTGTTTAACTGACAACCTGCAAGGCTAAGTTTAATCATATGAGATATTCTCAGAGGCTTGGGATATCATCCTTGAGTCAGTCTCTAGTTGGCAAAGAGATGCTCAGGTCAAGCTGTGGCAACCCTGACCAAATGTTTTTGGCTGAGGGCAGGGTGGGTCACACTCAGATCTAGGAAGTAACAATGATTATGGACTGATCCACATCCTACTTTGGGTTGACAGCTTTTTCTGCAGGCTATTTCTTTATACTTTCCTCTCTGTTCTGTTGGGGAACTTTAGGAATCCCTTATCAGTCCCCAAACCTTTTCTGGTGAGCAGAAAAGAAATGTGGCTTTCTTCAACCATCCATATTTTGGGTGGTTGCAGTGAATGGACGAAGTGGTAAAGGCAAGTTGAAGGGGCAATGGGCATGCCTAGATGGCAATGTCCAGGGAGGGAAGGCCTCCTGTCTCTGCTCCTGGCTTTATCTTTGCCTCTTTGCCCCTGAGCACATGCAGCTTGCTTTTCTTCTCCCAGAAACTCCCTGGAGGCATATGGACTAAAATGCTGTAACTAGGCTTGTAATGTACTCCCACAATGGCTGTCGGAACAAGCCCGAGTGAAGTCTCTCAGCCCCAACTCTGGTTCATGGGAAAAGCAGAAACTGGATGAGCCCTGTTGCCATGATCATTGGATTAGCCCCATTTGTCAGGCAACAGGGCATGCAATTATTGAAGAACACTGAAATAGGTAATTTTATGTGCCAACTTTATTGGGCCATAGGGTGCCCAGATATTTGTTCAAATATTTGACAAAATATTGCAAATATTTCTGTGAGGATGTTTTTGAATGAGATGAACATTTGAATTGGTAGACTGAGTAAAACAGATTGCCCTTCCTAATGTGGGTGAGCCTCTCCTAATCAGTTGAAGACCTGAACAGACCAAGACTGACCTTCCCATAAGTAAAGGGGGAAGTCCTTCTGCCTTTGAACTGCCTTTTTCCTGCCTTTGAACTCAAACTGAAACAATTGGCTCTTCCTGGGTCTCAAGCCTGCTGGCCTTTGGGCTTGAGCTGCATCTTCAGTTCTTCTGATTATTAGGCCCTAGGACTCAGACTGGAACTAAACTTTTAGTTCAGGTGTCCAGCTTGCTGACTCATCCTTCAGACCTTGAGACTTTCCAGCTTCCAAAACTGCATGAGCCAATTCCTTACAATTAACTAATAATAAGTAAATGGAAAATAAATAAATAAATATCCTATTGTTTCTTTTTCACTGTAGAATGCTGAGTAACTCAAACACACACTACAGGAAGCTTGGAGACCTAAAGGTACTACTCACCCATTTCTTCAAAGTTTGACTTAGCTTCATTTTTTTTTCATTGAAATATCATCCTTCTTGACATCCATTTTCAATGCTGGGTGACAGTTCCACACTGTGGTGGATACCTGCTAGGGTGACATCTAGTGAGTCACACCTTTGTATAATACCCTCCCTTAAAATGTGAATGTAACTTGTGATGTGCTTCTAGCCAATAGAAGATGGAAAAGATAAAAGAGGTTTTTAAGATGTAATTCAGGCACCATATCAGTTGATATTAAATTAATTAAAATGGAGATTAATCTGGGTGGGCTTGACTTAATCAAATGAAAGCCTTAAAAAAGAGATTCACTTGCTGCCCTTGAATAAATAAACTGCCATATGAGAAGGCCTCGGAGGGGTCAATGTGGCAAGGAACTCTAGGAGCTGAGAATGGTCCTCAGAGGGCAGCCAGCAAGAAAATGGGGACTTTAGTCCTACAGCCACAAACAATTAAATTTTGCCAATAGTTACTTGAGTTTAGAAGAGGATCTTGACCTCCAGAAAGGAATAGAGCCAGCGACCACCTTGATTATGATCTTGTGAAATCCTAAACTGAGAAGCCAGCTATGCCATGGCCTCCAAACATTTATTGGCAGGTACATTATTAGCCATTAATGTGCTGTTGTTTTGAGGCTTTGGTTGTTAAGATTGAAGAAACAGGCTGTGGTGATGGACCAGAGAAATGAGAATGGCTCTCTCTATGTGTTCTATAAAGATTACCATGATAAAGAAAAACAATTACCTCAATGTTTAACAGTAGTCATCTCAGAAAGGTTATAACAAGAAATTCTAAATAGAATATGAATAGACTAGAGTGTCAGTAATATTTCTTCCATTTGAAGTAAACTCATTCTAAATATGAAATATATAAGCCTATTTTTATTAGCAATTTTCTATTCTTAGAAGAGACTCATTTGTGGTTATCTTTATTTTGTGTTTCAGAGAAAAATATTATTTGAAAACACTGTAATTTCATTTTTAAATAATATAGCCATTTTGGAAGAACTTTATTTTTAATTGGAAAATATTTTCCTTTTCATACTATTTTTTATTTGCGGAAAAATATATATAACATAAAACTTGCCATTTTAACCATGTTAAGTGTATAGTTCAGTGGCATTACATTCACCATGCTGTGCAACCATCACCACTTTTTATTTCCAAAAATTTTCACCACCACAAACAAAAACTCTATCTGTTAAGCAATAACTTTCCATTTTCCTCCTCCCCAATTCCCTGGTAACCTCTAATCTACTTTCTGTCTCTATGAATTGGCCTAAGTGGAATAATATATTTGTTCTTTGGTGTCTGGCTTATTTCACTTAGCATAATGTTTTCAAGGTTCATCCATGTTGTAGCACATATCAACACTTCGGTTGTATGTACAGACCACATTTTGTTTATCCATTTTTCTGTTGATGGTCACTTGGGTTGTTTCCAACTTTGGGCTATTGTGAATAATGCTGCAATGAACACTGGCATACTAGTATCTGTGTTCCTGTCTTCAATTATTTGGGTTATATACCTAAGAGTGTAATTCATAGGTCGTATGGTAAATCTATGTCTAGCCTTTTGAGTAACTGCCAAACTGTTGTCCACAATAGTTGCACCATTTTACCTTCCCAACAGCATTATACGAGATTCCAACTTCTCTACATCTTTGCCAACACTGATTTTCCTTTTTTAAAAAAACTACAGGCAACCTAACAGGTATGAAGTGGTATCTAATTATGGCTTTGATTTGCACTTATCTAACAACTAATGATGTTGAGCCTCTTACCGTGTGGTTATTAGGCACTCTCTATCTTTGGAGAAATGTCTGTTCAAGTCCTATGCCTATTTTTTCTCTTTTTGTAGTTGAGTTTTAAAAGTTCTAAAAATATATTCTAGATACTAAGCCCATGTAAGGCATATGGCTTACAAATATTTTCTCCCCTTGTGTAGGTTGTCTTTTCATTTTGTTGGTAATGTCCTTTGCACAAAAGTTTTAATTTTGATGAATTCCAGTTTATCTAATTTTTCTTCTGTTCATGCTTTTGGTGTCATATCTGAGAATCTGCTGCCAAATCCAAGTAAATGAAGAACTACTCTTGTGTTTTCTTCTGAGTTTTATGGTTTTAGCTCTTATATTCAGTTAATCTATTTGAGTTAATTTTTGTATATAGTATAAGGGAAGGGTTCAAGTTGATTCCTTTGTATGTGAAAATCCATTGTCCCAGCACCACATCTTGAAGAGACACCTGTTTCTCCATTGAATGGAAAAACCCTTGTCAAAAAATCAATTGGCCATAGAAGTGTGGATTTATTTCTGGACTCTCAGTTGTATTCCATTGGTCCGTATATCTATCCTTATTCCAGTACCACACCATTTTGATTGCTATAGATTTGTAGTAAGTTTTGAAATAAAGAAGTATGAATCCTCCAACTTACTTTCTCATTTTCACAATAGTTTTGTTTATACAGGCGTCCTTTGTATATTAATTTGAGAATTGGCTTTTCCATTTCTGGAAAAAAGGTTGTTGCATTTTGATACAAATTGAATTGAATCTATAGATTGCTTTGGGTAGTACTGACATCTTAACAATATTAAGTTTTTCTGTCCATGAACACAGGATGCCTTTCCATTTATATAGGACTTAGTTTAATTTCACTCAGCAATGTT
Source organism: Smutsia gigantea (assembly GCA_032199065.1). Classification (NCBI taxonomy): domain Eukaryota; kingdom Metazoa; phylum Chordata; class Mammalia; order Pholidota; family Manidae; genus Smutsia; species Smutsia gigantea. The sequence goes on along the minus strand of JAVSCE010018471.1, from coordinate 7,154 downwards.
TTATAGTTTTCAGTGTACAAGTTTTTTTTTACCTCCTTGGTTAAATTTATTCCCAGATATTTCATTCTTTTAGATGTTACAGTAAATGGAATTTCTGTCTTAATTTCCTTTTCAGATTGTCCACTGCTGGTGTATAGAAACACACTGATTTTGCATGTTGATCTTGTACCCTGCAACTTTCTTCAATTAGTTTATTAGGTTTATTAGCTTTCTTACGGATTTTTTAGGATTCCCCATATGTAGTATTGTGTCACTGTGAAGAGACAGTTTTACCTCTTCCTTTCTAATCTGGATATTTTCTATTTCTTTTGTTGCTTGATTGTTCTGGCTAGAATTTCCAGGACAAGGTTGAATAGTAGTGGTTAAGGTAAGCATCTTAGTCTTGTTTGTAATCTTAGGGGAAAATCTTTCAGTTTTATACCATTGATGAATATGATGTTAGCTGTGAGTTCTTCATAAATGTCCTCTATCATGTTCAGGAAATTCCCTTCTATTCCTGGTTTTCTCAGTTTTTATTATGAAAGATGTTTGAGTTTGTCAAATGCGTTTTCTGTATCAATTAGGATGATCATGTGGAGTTTTTCCCTTTATTCTATTAATGTGATGTATTGCACTGATTGATTTTTCTCATGTTGAGCCACCTGTATGTTACTGGGATAAGACCCCCTTGGCCATGGTGCATAATACTTTTAATATGCTGTTTGATATGGTTTGCTAGTATTTTATTGAGATTTTCTGCATCTGTATTTGTAAGTGATATATGGGTCTGTAATTTCTTTTCTTGTGATATCTGTCTTTGCTATGATGGTAATGCTGGCCTCATAGAATGAGTTAGGAAGTGTTTTCTCCTCTTCTATATTATGGAAGAGTTTTTGAAGGATTGTTGTTAATTCTTGGTAGAATTCACCAGTGGAGCAATGTGGTCCTGGAATTTTCTTGGTTGAGAAGTTTTCAATTAGTTAATTCAATCTTCTTAGTAGTTGTAGGTCTATTCGGATTTTATATTTCTTCATTACTTAGTCTTGGTAGATTGTATGTTTCTGGGAATGGGTTTGTTTCAGTTAGGTTATCCAATTAGTTGGTATACAGTTGCTCATAGTCCTTTTTATTTCTGTAAAGTCAATAATAATGCCCCCATTTCCATTTTCATTATTTGCATCTTCTCTCTTATTTTGTCACTCTACCTAGAGTTTTGACAATTTTGTTGATCTTTTCAAACAACCAATATGTGGTTTCACTGATTCTCTTTATTGTTTTTCTATTCTGAATTTTAAAAATCTCTACCCTAATGTTTATTAATTCCTTCCTTTTTCCTTCCTTCTGGTAGCTTTGGATGTTGTTTGTTCTTTTTTTATTTCCTCAAGGTGTACAGTTAGTTTAATGATTTCAATTGTTCTTTTTAATGTATGCATTTACATTTATAAATTTGCTTTATGAATACTGCCTTTGTTGCATCCCATAAGTTTTGGTATTTTGTGTTTACATTTTCATTAGTCTCGAATTATTTTCTAATTTCCCTTGTGATTTCTTATTTGTCCGTTGGTTAAGAATGGGTTGCTTAATTTCCACATACTGTAAATTTCCAAGCTTTCCTTCTATTGATTTCCACATTCATTGCCTTATGATTGGATTAGACACTTTGGGTTATTCAAATCTTTACAAAATTGTTAAGACTTTTTAAATAATCTAACATATGGTCAATCGGGAGAATATTTCATGTGTACTTGAGAAAAATATGTATTCTACTCCTGTTGGATGAAGTGTTATATATGCCTATTAGGTCTAGTTGGAGAATAGTGTTGTTCTGCACAATAATCCTTTAAGAGGAGAAGTTTAGAATCAAATGATTCCCATGTTGGAATCAAATGACTTTCTGTAAAGCTAATTCTTCTCCTCTCACCCATCCTCAAAGGAGCTCCAAAATCTTTGTAGACAACCATCAAAAATTTTAGCTCCCTACTAAGAAAGGTGTGATATCAAGGAAAGCATGGTATCATTTTATAACCCAAAAGGTTGAAGCTTCACAGAGTTAATTGGTGGTTAGCCTCAGCTCTCATTTTGTAGGACACATGAATAGGGCTGGTTTCAGAACAGAGGACATCTGATACTACCCCTGAAATTAGTACCCAGACTAGTGTTTTTCAAACATCCTTCAGAAGCAGAACTCTTTTTTTCAAACAAACTCTTGCATGGAAACCCAATTACATAAACTGATTTTAGGAGGGGGCACAAAGGGAGCCCTGCTGACTTTCATCCTTTGACTCCCCTCCCTCAAACTGCACTTCCTTATGCCAGGAGGTCTGAAAACCACTGCCCTAGATCACAGGCTTTGAGGCTGGAAGAAAGGTTGGAGAAGCCTGCCCCAGAAAATCTTTGAATTCTCTAGGACAGTGGTAGCCACCACTTGCAACTGGAGTTCCAAGTCAGGCGCAGAGCACATGTGATGTAGAGAAGAAACCTAGGTGCATGGCTCCATCAAAACACAGCCCAGGCAAATTGCAGAGCTGTCATCTTCAGCATCACCTGTCCAAGGCTGGCATGTGGTTGCAACAAACAGGCTTACTACCACAGTGTCAGCACTCATCTCAACTTCTACTCTTCTGTACACCAAGCAAATAAAATCAGGGTAGTGCAAATATTTTTTCTGAGGACTGTAAAAGTAAGCCCTTCCAGTTTAGAGGTAAAGCCCATCTTCATCTCTATTGCCCCATATCTTCAGCCAATGTATGGGAGTTGGGCATTAGACAGTAGGGGTCAGAGGACCAGAGAGCAGCCCAAGTGAGCCCAACTCATAATAGAAAGGTGTCATTGAGACCCATAAGGTAAGTTCATCTCCAAAATGAGATACCAGGCCTGCACTTAGGAGAGCAGGCATAGCTAGTGGAAAGAAGATCAGTCTGTTCAAGTGGATAAAAGAGATACCACAAAGGACTTGGGGTCACAAGTCATTGTTATGAAAAGGCTGATTGAACAGGAGACAGTAAGCTCAATTACTTTAGCTGTGAGGAATGGAAAATAAGAAACCATCCATATATTCCAATTTTTATGGAGCAGCTACAATGAGCCAGGCACTGTCCTAAAAAGGAAATGACTATAGCAATCAGAGGAATATATATATGGTTTAGAGGAATGCAGGATTCAGAGAATCATCTGACGGTGAGACTTATAACTCACCAGGCTGAAAGATGCCTGTATTTCTGATGGTAATGTTAGAGCCAGAGGGGACAGCCAGTGATAAGCAGGAAGTTGCATGAGGCAATGAGCTCCAAGTTCTGGTCATGCCTCTGCCTCTCCATGTTGTGGGACGTAGACCAGGTTGGCTCTTGTCTGGGTCCCAGCATCCTTCTCTGTGAAATGAGACAGTTGGGAAATAGGAGCAGAGCCAGAGAAACAAACACTAAATCGGGTGAGTGTGCTGGGATGTAGACCATTAAGCTTCCACTTCTCTCTTGCTGTGATGATAACATGGTAAATAATAATAATAATGAAATATAAAAGCTGATAAGAGACCCTGTTTATTGAATGCTTACTTCATCCCAGGCACTCTCCCTATGTGATCATATTTATGAATCTTTCCAAGTCTTGCCTGAATACTAGATTTGCAAAAGCCCAGAGATGCTTTAGCAACACGAAAATCAAGGGGCAGACCGATTCAAATATCACAGACCATGAGCTTCTCATCTTCAATTCCCCGTCCTCCTCATTCCTCCTGATACCCCACTATTTTACTACCTTTTTTCCCAGATTTGGAACTTATCTAGCCCAATCATCAATCTAATAACTGTGGGTTTCTGTGTTTTCCCCATCCTACTGCATGAGTCCCAGGGGTCCCGTGCAATACACTGGGTCTGCAGAGTTGGAATCTTTCCTCCAACTCCTTCACTGTTATGACAGAATGAATTTTTTTTAATATAATTTATTTTGGTATCATTAATTTACAATTACATGTGCAGTATTATGGTTATTAAACTACCACTTCATCAGGGCCCCCCCACCAACACCATTACAGTCACTGTCCATCAGCATAGTGAGATGACATAGAATCACTACTTGTTTTCTCTGTGTTGTACAGCCCTCCCTGTGCCCCCCCAACATTACATCTGCTAATCGTAATGCCCCTTTTTCCCCCTTATCCCTCCCTTTCCACCCACTTTCCCCAGTCCCTTTCCCTTTGGTAACTACTAGTCCATTCTAGGGTTCTGTGAGTCTGCTGCTGTTTTGTTCCTTCAGTATTTTTTCTTTGTTCTTATACTCCACATATGAGTGAAATCATTTGATACTTGTCTTCTTCGGCTTGGCTTATTTCACTGAGCATAATACCCTCTAGCTCCATCCATGTTGTTGCAAATGGTAGGGTTTGTTTTCTTCTTATGGCTGTATAATATTCCATTGTGTATCTGTACCACCTCTTCTTTATCCATTCATCTACTGATGGACACTTAGGTTGCCTCCATTTCTTGGCTATTGTAAATAGTGCTGCAATAAACATAGGGGTGCATCTGTCTTTTTCAAACTGGGCTGCTGCATTTTTAGGATAAATTCCTAGGAGTGGAATTCCTGGGTCAAATGGTATTTCTATTTTGAGTTTTTTGAGGAACCTCCATACTGCTTTCCACGATGGTTGAAATAATTTGCATTCCCACCAGCAGTGTAGGAGGGTTCCCTTTTCTCCACATCCTCGCCAACATTTGTTGTTGTTTGTGTTTTGGATGTTGGCCATCCTCACTGGTGTGAGGTGATATCTCATTGTGGTATTAATCTGCATTTCTCTGATGATTAGCGATGTGGAGCATCTTTTCATGTGCCTGTTGGCCATCTGAAATTCTTCTTTAGAGAAGTGGGAGGATTACAAAACCTCCTCGTTTACGATCTGAGCAGGTAGCCAAAGCTAGGAAGCCAGTGCCAGGCACAGAAAGACAAGTATCAAATGATTTCAGTCATATGTGGAGAATAAGAACAAAGAAAAAACTGAAGGAACAAAACAGCAGCAGACTCACAGAACCCAAGAATGGACTAACAGTTACCAAAGGGAAAGGGACTGGGGAGGATGGGTGGGAAGGGAGGGACAAGGGGGAAAAAGGGGCATCACGATTAGCAGACGTAATATGGGGGGGGCACGGAGAGGGCTGTACAACTTAGAGAAGACAAGTAGTGATTCTATAGCATCTCACTACGCTGATGGACAGTGACTGTAATGGGGTATGTGGTGGGGACTTGATGATGTGGGCAGTCTAGTAACCATAATGTTGCACATGTAATTGTAGATTAATGATACAAAAAAACAGTACAGGATACTTCCTTGTCTACCACCTGGAGGAATAGGAGCAGATATTACAAATGTTAAGTTTAAATAGCAAACCGTAACAGTGATGACGATTTCAATATTTTAACATACCCACACACACTTCCTCACTCTTAATTCAGAGTTTACTTAAAAAAATCTAGTTAACCTTTTTTCTTAAAGAATTGTAATGTGTTTTGCGTGTGATTACCATCATAGCAGAGCCAGAAATTATATGAGACCTGGAAGTTTTATTTTTGTTTTTTTCAGTTTCACAAGTCTGTTCCAAATTCCTTTTTAATAAAACAAACAACTAAACCTTGCTTCTGTCTCTTCCCACTCCCTCTGCTTGGTGCTCACCCAGTAAGCAACCTGTTGCATTTAACAGCTGTGGGATTTAACTGGAAAGAGTCTCCAGAAACCCTGTGAATAGGATTGTAGCGCAGTGGACACAACATAGCGAACCGGCAAAACAGGAGCTTCCTTCTCTCGGCCATTGCCAAGCCCTGCACCCCAGTATCCTCGAGTCTCTGGTCCCAGAAGGCAACTGAATTCACAGCTGGAAACAAGTTGTGCTGAGAACCTCCGTGCTTTACCCAAGGGGCAAACAGCCTCATTTGCTCACTCGGAACTTCAGTTGACCGGCGAACTAGGAATCCCTAGCTAGCCTGGGTCCAGCAACACACGTAAAAGTGTCTCTGTTTCTTTACAGAATGAAAATGACGCAGGGTGTGTGTTGATCGACAGGATATTGATCACTTTCCTTTCTTTACCTTCCCAGTTTCGATACCAGACAAGCCTAGGGCTCGCTTCACACGCCCAGGGGCCACCAACATCTCCATTTTCCCCCAAATGCATAAAAGGCTAAAAATCGCCTTCCGGCTCCACGGCGTGGCCACAGCTGCTTGGTTTACCATATAAGTCACCTCAGGGTTGTCCCTCGCCCTCTCCCCGCGCTCACGCCGCGTCCGCGAAGGGCTCGGCCGAGGTCGACCAGGGAAAGCGCCACAACCCGGTCTGGAGCCTCCAGGAGGAGCCCTGCGGCCGCCCGCGCCTGCCCTACTCGCTACCTCCGGGGATGTCCGCCTCCCGGGGGGCGCCGGCTTCCCGGGCAGCTGGAGAAACTCGGCGGCGAGCGGACACCTGCGAGGACGCCCTCTTAGCTGCAAAACTGCGCTCTCCTGGCTGGAGAGCTGCGATCCGGGGACGCGCGGCGCTTGTGCGGCTGGGGTGTGAGCCCGAGCCGGCTGGAAGCCCAGCCCGGTGTCCTCCTCGCAGCCCAGTTGGGAGCAACCAATGAAAACGCAGGGCGCCAGGGCACACGCAGCTGGGCGGGGCCGGACGCAGCAGGGCTGCGCTCGGGGAGCGGAGGGGCGCCCGGGGGCGGGAGACTAGCGTATCCCCGACCACCGCCGGCCTCTCGGGTCAGAGTCCGCGTTCCGACGGCAGGCCGCGCAGCAGCGCAGGGAGGCGCCCCCGCGTCGCGGGCAGCTGCGGGACGGCCGCGGAAGGCGCGCGTCCCCGGCTTCTCCACCTCCCCGGGCCAGCTGCTCAGGCCAGCCGGCTGGCCTCGCGAGCTCACAGCGAGCCAGCCGTCATCCGGCCAAGTCGGTGGTCAGAAGCCATCCGTGGTCCTGGGGCACGCCAGACACAGCCCAGAGGCACGCGGGCTCCGCCAGGACGCCGGCCTCACCTGGTTCCGGGACACGGAGCTGAGCACCCAAGCGGCAGGTCGCCGCCCTGACAGCGCCCCCCTGCCCCGGGCTCTCCAGGGACCGCGCGGCTGCCGGGCGCCCCCTCGGCCGCCAGGTGTCAGACTCCCCCGCGGGAGCCGAGCGCGCGCTGTCGCCGCAGCCGCCGACGCCGCAGGCGC
>JAVSCE010018470.1:0-88640 GCA_032199065.1 Smutsia gigantea | reverse complement strand
ACAGTAATCAGGAAAGCTGAGAGTTTAACCCAAGTAATCTGTTTGTACATCCCATACTTGTAGGTTCTTCGCTTCTTTCTCCTTCTTTCTTTCCCTCCCTTCTCCTTCCCTTCCTTCCACATTCAATTAGCCATAGGTCAGATATTACAGACAATAGAGCAGCTGTGAAAAAACAAAACAAAACATTCAATTCAAACTTTTTACAGCTTATGGACAAATGTGTGCCATTGTGGTAGGGAGGTGTGTAGGGGAAAAACCAGATAAGCAAATAGAATAATCAGAAATGTTGATAAATCCTCTGAAGAAGAATAAAACAAAAGGCATTAAGAAATAACCCGACATTTTGGAAAAGGGATGACAATTGCATTTTTAAATATGGTCATCAGATAATGCTTTTACTAAGAAGGTGTCATTTGAGCAAAGACCTAAGACAGTAAGGAGCTGAGGAGTCATAGTTATAACAGAGGGAAAAGTGTACTAGCAGAGTTAAGAATCAATGAAAATGTTCTAAGATAGTAGCATACTTGGATTGTTTGACAAATAGGGAAAAATAGTGTGGCTGGAGCAAAATGAATGAAGATGAGAATAATAGGAATGAAATCACAGAAATAATAAGGTGATAGATATTGTGTAATATTTTTCAAGCCTAGACCCACAAGATGGTTCTAAATGGATCATTTTCATCTATTGGGAGTTATTTGAGCTTCTTACAAGCCTTAGTCCCAATTTCAGCAATATTCCATAGTTTTGGTTTATTCTCCCACAGAGTGTTTTTTTTTTAATCACATACTACTTTTCTTAACATTACTTTAAAAAAATTTGTCACTCTGGTAGGCTCAGCTTGGCTTTGGTTGTTTATACTGTAGTCTCTATGCAGTTTAATAAATATATATTAACAATTATTACATTAATATTCATTTGTCAGTTTATTGAATGATTAGAATAAAAAATTTTAACCAATCTTAAATACTATTAAGCCTAATGCTTCCATTTCTAATAATGCTGAATCACAGAGGGAACCCTTTTAAGTTTACCTGTATAACACATTAGAGACCATCCTAGTGACAAAATTATCAGGGAGTGATATACATATGTGTATTCCCAAGTATACAGTTGCTAACTGCACATCTTTTTCATAAATGGTGAGCAAAAATCCATGAAGGCAAACTTCAGCTTCTAATTAGAATGTGGAAAGTTGCCAGAGATGTCACTCTTGCCTGAACAAAACCATCTGAAATTATAGCATTGTTATTGTTCTTTTGGTTTAACCCGTCTAAGAGATGAGGATGAAAAGAAATTGTGATGAATTACACTTCAGAAAGTAATGAACCCTTTATTGGAGCACAGAGACTCATGATTACTTTTCATACCTGGCAGTGTAGTAGGAAAAGGAGGAATATATCATAGCCTGGGGTAGTGAGAAGCTAGCCGTACTTTCAAGAAACTAACCCCATGAGTCTGAATCTGCATCGCAGTTTACTCTTTGCCATGGGTTGTCATCCAGTTTAATGTAGTATTTTGCCACAGCCTGGGAGGTGAAGGGGAAATCTGAGCGATATTTCCCTGGGCACATGGGCCTTTCTGCAAAAGCAAGGTAGGACCCTTCAAGTGCTGAGACGGCAGGAGAGAGGAAAGATATCCTCCCCAGCATCCCTGACCTTGCAGAAAGAATGGCAGCTATCTTCCAAAGGCTCAGAGAGCTGGGGCAAGCCTGGAGAGGAAAAATTCCTCATAGCCCTCCTAAAAAGCTAACAGCTAGGCATTAAAGCAATTTGAAAAGCTCATGAGTAGGCTACAAAAGAGATTTCTTGATCTCATCAGTGTTCAGATTCTAATTTCTTCTGAAGGCGTCTCTTCTCATGCTTCCCTCAGATCATCCTAAGCCAGTAGTGATCTGAATCAAATAAGGTTGTAAGAAATCCCAGACCCAGCTCAGATTGTATAACTCAGCACCTAAATCTAGTTTGGCATTTTTCTGAAGGTAAGCACCATTTACTTGAGTCTTTACTGCCCCTGTTGTGTGATAAATGTTGAAAAGTTGTAAGCTATCTATAGGCATTTGGGATTTTGTGAGGTAAATCCTTAGTTTTAGAGCGTTTGCATATTAAGAGTATTCCACCTTTGTACTTAAGAACAGGGTGAAAGAGAGGGATGTAAGCCTGAATAAGCTCAGGGAGAAATGGCTTTTTCTGATGGAAAGAAGGTTGGTTTTAATTGTGTTACCATCAATTGTAGAATTTTTGAAGATGAAAAATAGAATTATAACTGTACTGGTTAGCTATTGCTGCATAGAAACCACACCAAAACTGAATAGCTAAAAAACAAAACAAAACAAACACTGTTTAGTTGACAAATTTATGGGTGGTTCTTCTGGACTGGCTGGAACTTTTCATCTACTGGGGTTGGTTGCAGGTTTAGCAAGGAGGCTCTTTTGTTGACAGTTGGAGTTGCTTGGAATGACAGAGCGGGCAGTGGGGAATGGTTTACATGGCTCTCTTCTCATCCATCAGGTGTGCATATGCATATGTATGGGGACTGGGCAGGGTTATATGAGAGCTGAAACTGTGATGCTGCCCAAGGCTAGAAAATGTCAGTTCTACTATCTTCTGTTGATTAAAACAAATCACAAGGCAAGGACTTATTGCATGTTTGGAAAATAGACTCCACTTCTTGATAGAAGTTGCTGCAAAATGACATTGCGCTAGGGTGTGGGGAATGATTTGGTGACAGAAGACCAGGGTATTCTGAAAATCCAGGGAAACAGAAAAAAAGAGTTCCTGAAATGAGGTGACACTGTTAAGTGAAAAAGGGTACAAGCATCAAATGAGAGGAGGACTTTTTGACCAATTTCTAGAGTTGAGGAAAACATGAAAATATAAGGTTACTAACTTGTAGCTCTTAGAACTATAATTTTGAATTCTGCGTTTCCCTTGGCAATTCTACATTTCATTCGGTTCACATTTTTTACATAATCTATATAGTGATCTCTTTTAAAGGCTGCATGAAGTTTGAAAGTTCATACCGACATCATTCTTCTGTTCTCCAGTAAACATTTAGGTAGCTAACATCATTACTCTGTACATGTGGAATACCTATAGAGTACATGCACCGGCCACATGTTTTCTTTTTAATCTCTCTCATTGTTGATTCCTTTTTAAAGTTGTTAATATCATAAAATACATGGCTGTTCCTATGAATTGTGTTTAAAGGTATGTTCTCTGGCTAAGCACCAATAGATATTCTACAGAGAGAATTTACTCCCAGTATTTGGGGTAATTTAGTAGTAGTTTCAGTATCACACAACTTAAGGAAGTTTTTTTTTTGAAGCACAATGTATTAATAAACAACCAGAAACAAAGCTTGTGCCCTTAGAAGCTGAATACTCTGTGTTACAGCAATCTATGGCATCCTGTTTTTATTTTGATATTATACAACTCAAAAAATTGAAGTGCATTTTCTGAAAAGCTCCAGAATATCACTTGGTTACATATGAAGCAAACATTTTCTCTATCTTTAATCCATATATTTATTAAAGATGGTGATAGATTGACATTTTTAGCTTTGTATTTCTTATATTTCTGACAAAATTTCATGTATGTATAGCCACGATTTGGTGAAATGTAAATTAATTAGAAATTTGACCTTACATAAGAAAGTTAACAAATAACACAAGCACTCTGGACTCTGGCCTTATTGATGATATGACAGCAAAGAAAATCACACTTTAGAAACAAAGAATACCAGTGCTCACACTGCCCAAATGCGACTGAGAAAACTGCCGCCTGAATGTCTCTCAGAAATCATAATGTGACAGATGAAAGTCGTTGTCACTGATGTGCGAATAGGGCAGTGCTTGATCTGAAGCAAAATCTGTGATTCTTGCTCTCTTAACAGGCAACCTTAGGAAATAAAGAATTTTGAAAATATTCAATATTGAATATTGAACCTTGAAATAAGCATGTCATTTCACACTGTTTAAATTGAGACCCTGTCATTTTGGTGTGGTACACATTTTAATGAACCTGTCATTTCTATTACTCCTTTTTAAAAGAGTGCTTGTACTAAAATTACTTCACTTAAGTGAATGAAATATTGAAAAGAAACAATACAGCATACATATTTAAGTGGGGATTGACATTGCTATGGACTGAATGTCTGTATCCCCCTAAAACTGATATGCTGGAGGCCTCATCCTCCAGGTGATGGTATTTGAAAATGCGACTGGGAAGTAATTAGGTCATGAGAGTGGAGCCTTCATCAGTGGTATCAGTGCTTTATAAAAAGAGACATGAGAAGGACGATTTCTCTCTCTCTCTGCCATGGATGATATGTGACTGCACGAAGGTGACTGTCTGCGAACCAGGAAGAGGATCTTTCCAACTGAGTCTGGTGGCACAAGGCATTAATATAGATTGATAGTGGACTTCCCAGCCTCTAGAACTGTGAGAAATAAATGTTGCTTAAGCCGCTCAGTCTGGTGTTTTATTATAGCAGCCTGAACTGACTAAGATGGACATGTGATTAAAAGTGCACCTCAAAGGATTTACCTCTCATTTCTTTTCTGAATATTGCCCCATTTGGTAGAGGATTCATTAATTTCATGTCACTTGCAATGAATATGTGATTAGAAAGGGCTAGTAGCAAGTAGAAATATTTCTCTACTTTGTTTTCATTTTTCAAAATTCTAACAAGCTTGGGCTGAGATCGATGAGAACTGCCCACTGTTAAGGTCAGTGTGGCCTAATGAGTTTTGCCACATTGCCACTGTAATTTTGCTTGACATGACATTGTTGGGGGAGGAGGCTCAGAAGGCGGTCAGCCTCTAACAGCCATGATATGCATTGATATGAAAGGAAAGAAAAACTGTGAGATCCAGTCCCCTTATAAAAATATCAATGACTGTCCTCTCCCTACTAAAAACGTCTAATTCATGAAAACCTTTCAATTAAAAAAAAATCTGTGTGCCTTACTGATTGTATACCCGTGTTTATTGCGACTTGGGTGCTGATATAATCGGCTAATTTATCAAATCTGTGGTATTAAACTCCTTCTGGGTTCTATATCATCGAGATTTTATTTGGGGTAATTAGAGAACTATTCGCATGGCAAAATGAAATTTTACACTTCTTTACTGACTGTATTTTTCTTTAGGGGTCTATTAAGAGAAATATTCCAGGACATTGAATTTTCTTTCAGCATATATTGAGAGATTTTGGTCAAACTCTTTTTTCAAAGCTGTTATGAAGACAAACTATTTTAGTTTCTTTGTAATCTATTTCCTTTTGAAGATATCGGAAAGAATTCACCTAAATCCCAAAATTTGTTCGGATTTTTCACAAATTCTTTTATTTATTAATTCAGTAGATTGCTCTGTTGAAGTTTCTGATTCAGAGAAGTTTAATTTTTTTAGTACATATGAAAATATGAGTACAAGATGTATTCAAATTCCAAAGGTTTCCTAATTTTTTTTCATAAACTCTTCTACTGTGGATTTAAAATAAGTTTAAGTGATTCTTAAATGATTTCTCTTGATTCATGGCTTAGAATATCAAGAGAGTCTTTTCACTAGTCTTTTCTATACTCCTTTGTATACTTGATAATAGTCTTGTTTTTGGCCTTTTTTTCTCCATAAGGGTAACAAGAAATTTCCACTCATGGGTTCTCCTCAAGGCATCCATGTTTTCATTTGTGCAAAGTTTGCTCATAGAACTGTAAAGCTGAAATTTTCCCTTTGGTATGTCAAATACCCGCTGACTCATATGATGAGAAATAAAATAATAATAAAATAAGTCTATTTATGTCACTACATGGAAATGTATTGTTTCCTCCAGCTTCATTTAACATGGTCATTTTGTGATACTCTTAACTGTAGGAAAACTTGAATACTTCCATGTGTGGAGAATACCGACATGACCAGTCACTGATTGATTGCCATTCTCCTAAAATTAATAATTGTGATTAACCACTGGCTAAACATCTGTTTCCTTTTTAAAATGCTACAGAATGCTACCATTTTAGTCTTTAATACCAGTTGGGAAAAATTTAAGCACCATCTCTTAAGAAATTATGTACAAAGAGCATTTATTTTATCTTCCCTCAGACTGGGTCTCTGTGGGGAAGAAACAAAAGTACAAATTAGATATGGGTTTCTTTGGTAAATAATATTTATTGAAGTGTTAGGGGGGTTGAGTTTGTTCTCCTCGGTTCTTGTCTCTGCCACAACAAAGAACTGAAGGACAGAGACACAGTAGTGAAGCAGAATGAAAGTCTTAATACACTCCAAAAGAGAAGTGGGCTAGAGTCAATGTAGATAAAGGCAGGTTTACTTGAATAAAGCCGAGAGGAAGGAAAAACAGGGAGTAAAGGGATGCTCACTCAACTGCTGGTTGGCATGGGGCATAATCCCCTGCCAACTCCTAAAGCCAGTGTCACCTGGCATCCAGTGTCCACGTGAATCTGCATGCAGGAACTAAGTCCCTACCACCCCAGGATTTGGGGGAGCCACAGAGCACTGGATGGAGTGAGATTATGTTCTGAGAATGTCCTAAAGGCAAAGAAAAGAGATTTTCAGGCAGGCTACTAAGGGGCATGATTGTATAACCGCAGTTCCATCCTGGTCACTCAGGCTGTGGGGACTTGCAAGCCCAAATCAGAGCTCTCAGTAGCCCCTCCCTATGTATCTGGAGTAGGACAGAGAGAGTGATACACTCAAAGAAAAACAAGTGCAGGTGACCTCAGAGAGGAGGTGTGCCCCAAAGCTGGGATTCTTTTAAGGCTTTCAAGAAGGGGATAAAGGTAAAGATTTGGGGGGCATAGGCTTGTCAGGCAGTTTCACAATATCTGTCTTCTATGAGAGACAATGCATCATTGTCTGTAGCTAATCCTCTAGGTAATTCTATAGGACAAACTTTTTCTTCCTCTCCAAGATAGTGGCTACTCTTATGCACTGGGAACAAATCAGTTAAGACTGCCTTGATTTAGGATAAGTCATTGGCTAATTACAAAGAATATGTAAGGGATCTAACCCCTCAACTCTCTGCTCTTAGCCTCAAGATAAGTCCTTCTTGTTCCCACTATGCTATTCACATCTCAGAATTTTTAGGAAAATTAATCATAATGCTTGTTTCATGTCTCTGCCCTATGTCACCTGCATTAGCCAGGGCAAGTCTCAAGGTCAGCCCAAACTCAGGGCATGTGAAATGAACTCACATTGCAAAGGGTATTAACTCTGAGTCCTTTCTGGCTCTCCAGTTTTATCTAGCTAACTTTTTAAGTCCCATTTAGTGCGCTTTACCGGCCTTGTTCTGCCTCCAATTGCTCATATCTATTTTTCTGCCTAACAGAGGTACAATTTATATATTATAAAATCTACTGGGTATGAACATATCTCCCCGGGCAAGGGAAACAAAAGCAAAAATGAACAAATGGGACTATATCAAACTAAAAAGCTTCTGTACAGCAAAGGACACCATCAGCAGAACAAAAAGACATCCTACAGTATGGGAGAATATATTCATAAGTGACATATCCAATAAGGGGTTGACATCCAAATTATATAAAGAGCTCACGCACCTCAACAAACAAAAAGCAAAGAAGCCAGTTAAAAAATGGGCAGAGGAGCTGAACAGACACTTCTTCAGAGAAGAAATTCAGATGGCCAACAGGCACATGAAAAGATGCTCCACATCGCTAATCATCAGACAAATGCAAATTAAAACCATAATGAGATATCACCTCACACCAGTTAGGATGGCTGCCATCCAAAAGACAAACAACAACAAATGTTGGCGAGGATGTGGAGAAAGGGAAACCCTCCTACACTGCTGGTGGGAATGTAAATTAGTTCAACCATTGTGGAAAGTAGTATGGAAGTTCCTCAAAAAACTCAAAACAGAAATACCATTTGACCCAGGAATTCCACTCCTAGGAATTTACCGTAAGAATGCAGCACTGCAGTTTGAAAAAGACAGATGCACCCCTATGTTTATCGCAGCACTATTTACAATAGCCAAGAAATGGAAGCATCAGTAGATGAATGGATAAAGAAGATGTGGTACATATACACAATGGAATATTATTCAGCCATAAGAAGAAAACAAATCCTACCATTTGCAACAACATGGATGGAGCTAGAGGGTATTATGCTCAGTGAAATAAGCCAGCCAGAGAAAGACAAGTATCAAATGATTTCACTCATCTGTGGAGTAAGAAAAAACTGAAGGAACAAAACAGCAGCAGACTCACAGTACCCAAGAATGGACTAACAGTTACCAAAGGGAAAAGAACTGGGGAAGATGGGTGGGAAGGGAGGGATAAAGGGGAAATAGGGGCATTATGATTAGCACACATAATGTAGCGGGGGACACGGGGAAGGCAGTATAACACAGAGAAGACAAGTAGTGATTCTGTAGCATCTTACTATGCTGATGGACAGTGACTGTAATGGGGTATGTGGTTGGGACTTGATAATAGGGGGAGTCTAGTAACCACAATATTGCTCATGTAACTGTACATTAAAATAAAAAAATACACTGGATATACAAATTTTTAATATCTCAAAAGTTACTCTTACAGTCTTTTGCACTGAATTTCCCTAACCCTGGTGATGTTCCTAACAGCCTAACACAGATCTGCTTTCTGTCATTTTTAGATCAGTGCACCTATTACTGAATTTCATGTAAAGAAATACCTTCAAGATATACTCTTTTGTGTCTGACATATTTCACTAAGCATAATTACTTTAAGATCCATTCATATTGTTATGTGAATCTGTAATTTATTTCTTTATATTCCTGCATAGTATTTCATTGTTTGCACATACCACAATTTTTTATTTTCAGCTACTGAGGATATTTGGATTGTTCCCAGTTTGGGGCTATTTTAAATAAAACTGTTACAGGGTGCTCATGTATGTCTTTTTCTGGACACAAATTTTAATTTCTCTTATGCAAATACCTAGGAGTAAAATTAACTAATCTTATAGTAAGTAAAGGTTGAGCTTTATAATAATCTGTCACTGTTTTCCAAAGTTGTACATATTTTATCGTCACATTGATACATGAGAATTCCAGCTGCTCTTCACCAGTACTTGGTACTGACATTATTTTTAATCTCAGTCATTGTGGTGACTATGTAATGCTATGTCACTTTGGTTTTAATTTGCATTTCCATGGTAGTGATAATGAGTACTCTTCGCGCGTTTCTTGGACTTTCACATACATGTGTTTTAAAAATGTTAAAATTATTTCTCATTTTAAAACCATCTTATTTTTGAGTTGTTGAAGTTTGTTTTATATATTCTTTGTATATATTCTAAATATGTTTATATATAACACATATATAATTTTCTTGTAGTTTCTGTTTGCTATCTTCTTCACAAAACCTTTTGAGAATTTTAATTTTGAAGAAGTCTAACATAATTTTTCTTTATGCCTTGTGGGGTTTTTTTGTTCTATCTAGGAAATCTTGGACTCTGCAAGGCCATTAACTTTTTTCTGTCTATGAAGCCTTGTGAGTTTTTTTTTAATGCAGAAATGATTTTTCCCCATGTATGTCTAGGTTTTCTAGCCCTCTACATCCATTAAAATTTCTTATTACCTTATCGAAATTAATTTACCATGTATGTGTGAATTTATTTCTGTCATCTCTTTTCTATCCCATTGATCTGCATGTCTATCCTTAGTCCAGTTTACATTGCTTGAATTAATGTAATTCTGTGGTAAATCTGAAATCCAGTAGTTAGGGTTCTTTAGTTTTCTATTTATTTTTTTCCCAGAATCTTTTTTGGCTATTTCAAGTCCCTAGAATTCCCATATTCGTTTTAGATTCAGCTTAACAAATTCTACAAAATATCCTTGTGGATTTGATTAGCATTATGCTGAATCTATAGAAAAATTTGGGAGAAAACAACATCTTAACAATATTGAGTCCAAATCAGTATGAAGATGTATGAGAAATATGGAGCGCAGTCATACAGAAAGAAGTTTTACCCACCTTTGTTACATAAGGAATACGTTTTGTCAAGCCTGTCTACCATAAGCACCAGATTTTTGACTGCAATTCCCAATGAAGGTTAACTTGGCCTAATTCTATCCACAATGACATGTAAAAGTGATGTACCTCAGATAGCTCTAATTATACCAAAAAAATAAGCTGAGCCTAACTATAACCACACATAATAATTTATAATTTTTTAATTTAATTATAAATGTAATAATTTATAATGCTATAAAATGAATCAGCTAAAAAGCACAAAAATCTATAGCTGAATACATAGTGCAACTAATGTATGTTTCCCTAAGGAACTCGGAAATCCTTATGCAGGTGAAATTAAAGAAAAATATTTATTTATGCTTCCCTCCAACTTTTTATTTTTCATCCTCTTTGTTATTAGAAATTAAGCTCATTTAGAACAGAGATCCTCTCTCCCTCCCTTGCTTACAACCAAACTGTCAGCTTCTACAGAATGCTTTATCCAGTACCTGGACCACTTTGAGTACTTAACAAATGCTTGTTGAATCAATACGTATATCTGTCCTGGTCTCTGTTATTTGGACATTCACTACAATATCCTTCCACTAACATCTATCTTATTCCTTCCTATATTTCATTTATTTGCCTTGAAATAAAGATTTATTGAGCATTTACATACATCAGAATCTATGCAAGGCTTCAGGGAAACAAAGGTGACAGAATAGAAACTGTCGTAAGGGCAGAAACTCTTCATTCTGCAATTGGTCAACAATAAGTCTATAACTAGAGACCTCTTTGCTTTCCTAGACAGATACTACTGTAGCAGCACTTGCGTAGGACCTAAAGTTTCAGCCCATAACATGCAATTCTTTTCCCCACGGCTTTGGCTGTGTTAACTTCCTTCCTGTCAATGGCCATACCTTCATTATTTTGTCTAATAATTCTTGCTTTTGGTATATTTCAAATTTGGCTCTTTTTTTGAAATGTATTTCTCAGATCCTGCACCCTGCTGCTTCTTTGTGCTACAGTAATTCCTGTCATCTGATTTCATTCCTTTGGGTGATAAGCAGTTTGTCTTTGCTCCTAGGTTATGACCGTCTGGAAGACATGGCTGTATCTTAGTAATCTATATCATATAATATGGTAGAGCTCACTGTATATTTATGGAATCACTGAATTACTGAATGGAGGTATCTCACTGAAAATTACGATTTCTTCTCATTTACTGCACAGTGTCAGCCGCCTATCTACCCTGAGAAAGATTTCTCTATATGCTACTGTGTTAGTCAGGATTCTCCAGAGGAGCAGAACCATCAGGACATCTATATAGTTAAGTAGCTAGCTAGCTAGCTTACTATCAAGCCAGATATTAGATCACATGATTGTGGGGCAGTGAGTCCAACATCTATAGAGAAATCTGGCAGGTTGGAAATTCTGGGAAAAGTTGATGTTACACACTTGAGCCCCAAATCTGAAGACTGATAACTAGGCAGATTTTCAGTGTTGCAGTCTTGAAGCAGAATGAATGCTTCTTCAGGAAACCTCTAGCTTGTCTCTTAAGACCTTCAACTGGTCAGATGAGGCCCACCCATATGATGGAGGGCAGTCTACTTTACTCACAGTCTACTGAATTTAGGTGTTAAATGCATCTAAAAAGTACCTTGACAGAAGCTTCTAGACCCATGCTTGACCAAACAATTGTGAACCATAGGCTGGCGAAGTTGACACATCTAATTAACCATCACAACTGCTATATCCTATGTCTTTCTGTTTTTCTAGCTATATGATTTTTACTGCTTCATGCAATAAAGGCATTTTATAAATAACCTTAGAAATTGGTGGAAAAATACAAGCTTTCAGACCATGTACAACAAGGAAAGAACTCTCCTAACTCAGGGAGATGGAACCTGGAAGAAGCAGCTGGAGGAAGGTCTTGTAGAAAAGATGATATGTACAGATATATGAGTGGTGTAATGGTTAAGGTTAGCATCTCTGGAGCCAGGCTGCTTATCTTTTATCTTGGTCTCACCATTCAGTGAATGGCCCCTTGGGTTCATTACTGCCTGTCAGTGCTGTAAAGTCTCAATTTCCCCATCTGTAAAATAGGTATAAAGGTACTTATCTCACACTCTTTCTATGAGGATTTATTGAGAAAGTTAATCTAAAGTGCTTGGTTAATCTAAAACATATAATTCAGTGTTCAATGTTAGGAGAATTATTGAATATTATGAGTTGGCTATTTGAAAGGTAAGGAGAGGAGGGAGCTGGTAGAGACTGTGTTACAGGCAGAAGGACTGCCATGCTTTTTCTCTTTTGCTTAGTTTTTTAATTTGTCTATAAAAAAGAGAAGATCAGTCTGCCTGAAGCCAGAGAAAAAATATTTGAGATTTGTCTAATATGAAAGAGATATCAGTTTATTTATATGTTGGTAAAAGAGAAAGTAGAAATAGAGATGGTAAATATGATAGCTGCCTCTAAGGGTCTATGGAGTGCAGTTTCCAACTGTGCGGAGAAAATAAGTGTAACCTTTAAAACAAGTCTGCTTCTTTATAAATGATTAACATATATGTTTTGAATGAAAACTGTGCTGTTGAAGAGGACAACAATTATGTAGATTTATGGGAAAAGTAACTCACTGACAATTTGTGAAGAAAGAGCACAAGTTTTACATTCAGGTCATGCAGTATTTTAGTTTCATCATTGCTTATCAACTATGTGACCTTGAATAAGTTACCCATCTTCTCCAACTTTTGCTTTCTTCTATTGGCTATTAATTATGTGAAATACACACCACAAATAGGAATATATAACATATCTAAATTTTAGGGGGTGGGGGAAAACAAGCACTGGTGTGTATTCATTAACCTTTGAGGAAAAAACCTCATGTCCTTGTCTTTACTTTGAAGTTCCTTCCTTCTAACCACTCCTCCCCAGAAGTAATGTATTTTTGTCTAATTACCATTTTTCTATATAGTTCTATCTTATATGTTCAACTCCTTTAACAATACAGCAGAGTTTTCCTTTGCTTCAATGAAAATCATACTGCCTTCTTATTCTGTGACTTGCTTGTTTTGCTTCATATGTCTATGGGATTCATCTGTTTCAAAAATATAGCTGTAGTTTATTAATTTTCTATGTTGTACAATGTTCAATAGCATGACTATACCACAGTTTATTTTTTTCTGTGCATTCTACAGTTGATGGGCAATTCCGTCCTCCCACAACCCCAGTGTGTGTCTCTTATAAAAGCTGCCCTGTACATTCCTGTATGTATCTCATAGCATGTTGATTCATACCTAGGAGTCTATTTGCTGGGTGATTGTGGTGTGTTAATCTATAAACTCATTAGTTAATTAATGCCTAATTATTTCCAAAATATTTATATTCTCACTATCAGTGGGACTTCCCATTTCTCTTATTTGACCATATTTATTGCCCGTCATTTTTTTAACCAATTTGGTAGGTTTGTAATCTTATCACAGTATGGTTTTGATTTGCATTTTCCTAATTATTAAAGCGGTTTATCTTATGATGTGCCTATTGGCCATATGGCCCCTCCCCTTTGTGAAATCCTATTCAGGACTCCTAGCAGTTATTTTAATTGATTCTGGGCACTAGATATTAATTGGTTTTGTGTGTTGCAATAGCTTAGCTCAATGTGTGGCATGCTATTTCATTCATTTACTGTATCTTTTGAGGAACAGAAATTCTTAATTTTAATGTAGTCAGTTTCATCAGTATTTTCCTGTATGGTACTTTGTGTGCCTTAAGAAAATCTTTCCTACTCCAAAGCTAGAAAGGTATTTTCTATATTACCTTCTCAAATTTTTGTAGTTGTTCCTTTATTTTCATTATTCAATCCATCATGAAATGATTTCTGTGCATGGTGTGAGGTCAGGGTATGTGCTGACTGTAAAAATGTGCCACTCTCATCTCCTGCTTCAGGGAGTGTAACTAAGGGACGACATTCTGCATTGACTGCATTTGTGCTGAGGACGTACTCCCTGATAAATTAATGTCCCAGGGATACTAAGATAGGCCCATTCCTGTGAGATAGCAGAACACCTCTTACTTGTGGCTTTGGCTCGTGGGCATCCCATTGACTCAGCCGAACTTTTAAAAAATTGAACTGCGGGCTGGAATTCTTCCTACTGAACTCTGCCTTCCTTTTCCATTCCAGGGATCAAACCAGTATCATAGTCTGATGTCTCTCTCTCCCTTCTCTAATCTCTTTTACCTTTTTAATTCCTGGGTGTTTCTTTCAATACATCTACCTGATGAACCTTTATGTTTGCTTCTTGGAAGATCAATGTTTATTTTATTGTAATTTTTTCATATAGATAACTAGTTATTCCTACACCTGAGATTTAGTTTTCTTACTTACATTATGGTTTCTTTTTTTAATATTTTTGCTCTGAGGATCAGAGGGCTAAAGCATTTATCACAGAGCTTCATAATGTTGGCTACTATTAATTTATTTCCATTCCTTATGATGTCCTTTTCAGGATGTGGA
The DNA here is from genome assembly GCA_032199065.1 of Smutsia gigantea. NCBI lineage: Eukaryota > Metazoa > Chordata > Mammalia > Pholidota > Manidae > Smutsia > Smutsia gigantea. Next base: position 74,155 of record JAVSCE010018470.1, on the reverse strand, counting down.
GGAACTGTAGTTTGGTGTTCATGACCTAAGTCTACTCCTGGGTGAACTCTCCTGTAGAGTATCTCTGTACAGTTAGGCAAAGCCATTTGATGTTCTTGTCTCTCCTTCACCACTTAAAAACTAAAAGAAGATAGCCTGTTCTACCAGGTTGATTACTTTGTTTTAGCTAATTAATTACTGTATTTGGTGTTTTTTTGTAATTTGTAACTTATGAATTTAATGTACGTAACAAAAATTTTAAGACTGTGAAGAGTTACACAAGAGTAAGGGACAATCAACTATTAGTAACCTGTGACTATTCATTTCAAGTCAGTATTATATACACAGTTTCATCATGTATTTGCTTACATCCTTTCTATCTCATCCATGGCTCTAGAATGCTAGGTTTAAATAAATTATGAAAGCTCAGATGTGCAGAATATAGTTTTATCTTGATTTTTGTTCTTATATTCTCTTTGTTTTGATGGCACACTGTATAAATCTGATAGCTGCAAACTGAAAAATGACATCAAATACTCACACTGAATATAACCACATTTCTGATATTTAGGTATTGCCTACATTAGAAATAAGAAATATGGAGGAGGACTTTGTTTTCTGACAATTACAGATATTGCCTTACCTTCAAAACTTATTCATGATTTAGTTTTAACTTCATTACATTTAATGTTACATTACATAAAATTTTTGTTATTTATACATACCTTGATATATTCCTATATTGAATTCCACTTCTGCACATATTGCTTCTTAAAAAATGCTCCATGTGAATAAAAACGCAAAGGTTTTCAACATCTGGTTACTGTATTCAATGCATCAAATGCCAATTTCAAGAAATATTTGACACAAGATTTCAGTGCAGCCAAATAATATAGTGAGCTGCAAAGTGACTGGTACAGTGGAATTCTACCAATTTATGATTGCATGTGTGTATATGTATGTGTGTGTGTGTGTGTGTGTGTGTATAATCTGAAGATAACTCCAGATATGGATTTATACAGGCCTGATGAGCAATGACAAATAGACCACTCAATTCAATAATAATTTTTAGAACCCAGCATTGCCACAGTGTTTATATTCCTAAAAAGCTGTAAATCTCACCATCTCCTCAGTAAACTGAATTTTTAATAGAACATAAATTATGGTATAAAGGTTCAATTAAAAAAAATGTAAATCCCTTGGTTTCCCATGTGAAATTTTAATTTTTTAGTGTGAGAAGAAAAGTTGTAAGGGAGATGAAGAAATAATAAAAACTTTATAATTTCAAAACACCCACAAAGCATTATGATTACCTGGTAAAACTGAAGATACGGGCAATGTTCTCAGATTGTGTCCTTGTGGGTAAAATTGCAATATTTCCAGAATCTCTTGCCTGGCCTTAGTGCATCTCCATATCAATAGGTGTTTCCAAGGGGTGGAGAGAAGTAGTCAATCTCCATATCAATAGGTGATTACAAGGGTAGGGGTAGTGAGCATGTAAGTGGACCAGAGAGGTTTGGTGGGGTCCCTTTTTGCAGCAGAGCCATGAGAGGCACAGGCAAGCAGAAGTGGATGACCGATGTAGACAATAAACAAATTTCTCCCACTTTATTTCTCCCTTTGACTGATTTCAGCTTCAGAGGTAATTTGTCCTGGGTTGGGAACATATTCCCTGCCCCTGCCCTTGCCCCTGCCCCTGCCCCAAGTTATAGTTCCCTAGAAGCAGAGATATGTTATTGGATATATTCTGAGGATCCCTAGGTGCTCCTCAGATAAAGTGTTCTATGGCTAAATAAATTAGGCAAGTGATGAGTTCAATGAAGTTAATTTTTTTTTATTATAGAGCTTCTAAAAACTCTATGGTAACATACATTATCAATCTTCAATAGGTAACTCAGGTTTGCAGTGGTTTCCATACTTGTTTGACCATGGAACACTGTTTTCCTTCGGGGATTTGTATGGTGGTGCATATATCTGCAAATGGTGGTATGGCATTAAATGAAATTCCAGTTTGGGGAAGGGAGAGGTGACTCTTGGTAAGAAAGCAGGCAAAAGTTTTAAAGAATTAGTAATTAAATAATGGGATTTAGAAATGGAAGAGAAGAAAGAAAGCATTCCAGGAAGCAGCTCAGAAAGCATTATGGGATTTGATGGGCTCATCAAACCATGAGAAAATTCTTCTGTTGAGAAAAAGTACACAATGTATTTGTATCCAGAGTATATGGACAGTTAGTGGTCTTGACAAGTAGAAAAAAATGGATTTCATCTTTGATTTTGATTTCCCTACTTAAGTCTTTAATCCATCTGGAATGGAATTTCATGAAAAATGTGGTATAAGGATAGAATTTTGTCTTTTTACCATAAGGATAACGGATTCCTTTCAATAACATATATTGAAATGACTATCAATTATTGTATAGACAAATGATTATTACATGCCCCCTGTTAATGTATAAATGATTTTATATGCTAACTTACTATTCAACCAATTTACAATAATCTATTATTCAGTTCTTTATTTTAGATTTTCTTCATAAACATATCGTCTGTTAAAAATAGTGATATAGTTTTTGCCATTTTAATATAATAGTTACTGTGATGGTTATGATCATTGCTTCATCTATAAGCATGAAGTTTGCTTTCATTAGGTTAAAGATAGGCCTTTCCATTCTTAGTTTGCTAAGAGGTTTTCATAAATGGTTATTTTTTTCAAAGGTGTTTTGTGTATAACTTAAAAGATTATATATTTTTCAGTTTATTAAAGGACAAATTAAATTATTTTATAAAATTAAAGCAAATGTATTCTAAAATAAATTCAGCATGTCATGATAGAGACATTTAAAAAACTCTCTTGATGCAGTTTACTAAAGTTTATTTAATACTTTTGAATTTATAATTATAAATTGGTTTTTAATTTCTATTTCTCATACAGTCCCTCTCAATTGTATCACTGAAAACTTCCTAAAATGAGTTGAGATTTACTACTTCTTTTTCTTTAACCTAGAAGAATATATATGTGATTAGAAGCCTAATGGAATTCAACAATAAATGTTTTAGGCTTAGCATTTTCCATTATTAATTAATTGATCAGTTTCTTTAAAGGTCATTCAATTCTCTAAGTCTCTATGTTTTCCTGAGTCAATTTTTTGGTTATCATTGTAATTTTTTTTCAGGGTGTTGCCATTGCCATTTTATCAAGTTTCCAAATATATTGGCAAAAAAATTGCTAGTATCTTTTTTGTTTCTCTTTAATGCCTTCATAATTTGTAGGTTTGTCTCATTTTATTTCTAAGCTCATGTATTCATGCCTGTTATTGTTGTTAAAGGATCAGCTTGCTTGAATTTCATCAGCATTGTCATTCTCAGAGGGCTACTGTTTGTTGATTATCTTGCCTATTGATTATTTTTCTATTTTCAGCTTTCCATACATTTTAATAGATTTTATCATCTCATTCTAATATTTTATGTCATCTCGTTGCTATCTAGCTCTAATTACCTTCAATGAGATATCTTCTTTGACCACCAGTTATTTCAAGGGATATTTAAAAATTACTAATCATTGTGATATTTGCTAGTCCTCTTTTTAATTGGTTTTTAAATTAATCAGTCTGTTGTCAGGGAATACTTTCTGTATGATTTCAAACCTTTAAAATTGGGAAGTTCTTTAGTGTGTGAAAATATATTAAATTTTAACTTCTTAAGTGTTTCATTTGTACCTTAAATGACATATATTATCTACTTGTCAGGTCTAGTTTCATGTCCATTAGATTAAGATTTTTATATTTCAGAACCTTATTATTCTATAAATTTTGTCATTCTAAATTATCAATTATATTAGTGTAGTGTATTTTTTCTACTTTTTACAATTTTATAAATTTTCATATATACATATGTGTATGTGTGTGTGTGTGTGTGTGTGTGTGTGTGTGTGTGTGTATACATCTATACACACCATTGGGTGCATGAAAGTTTATCTTTTAAAACCTTCCTGAAAAACTGAACCTTTCTCATTTTATATTGGCTCTTTTTAGTAGCACATTCATGATTCTTTTTAAGATAATTTTTTCTCCAAAAAGCTACATAAATATTTGCTATTATTTCATATTTTCTCAGTATATCTTTTTTCACCTCTTTACAGGGACCCTGCTGATTTCCAGAGTTATCACTCTCTTCACCAGTATTCTGTTCTGAAAACTATCCTCCTTTATCTCCCAGAACTTAAAATGACTTCTTAATTCAGGAGTTGGCCAGGATCCTCCTGACTTCCCTCTTTGTGCATCATGGCTGCAAACTCTTTCAAGACAGCAATCTGTAGCAATCAGAGAGCTCACTCGTCTTCCTTTCTCAGAGATCGGTTGCCTGCTATCCAAGCCCAATACCTCATTGTCTGATAGCCAATGACTGGCTAACAGTTGTTTCATGTGTGTTTTCTGTTTTTTAAGTTGATTCAGGTGACAGAGTAAATAGTAATACATATGTAGTTCTCTTCTTATACTTATTTTATTAGTATTTTTTTAGTTATAAATATTATATTTTTATTTTCTGGGCACCTGTTTTTGGTGTGTTTTATCTGTGCATTTTGACAGGTTTACTGAAACCCCATTTCTTTGAACTTAACCTATAAATTTGGATATTTGATATTTGGGAGGAGGTTCAGTTTCTCCAGGAAGAATTTTTATGGTAGATTTTGTAAGAAGTATTTTATCAATTCTGTGTTCATGATGCACTGCTTATACCCTAAGCTCAAATAAGTTTACCTACAGCTATAGGTAAAGAAAGTTTCTAGCTGCTAGACACTTCCTAACTACAGTGGCCAGGTCCCACTTGTTCTCTGGCTGTAGGCTTTCTCCAATACCACAGAGACTGGCTGGGCCTCAAACAGGCAAATCTCAGTAGTGTGACAGAGTTAATATCCGAGATAAGTCCTCAGACAATATGGGTGGGAGTCAATGGACTGATCAACATGATTCCGTCCCTCAACTGAGATGATACTGAGGCATGTTCCAAAGGCTTTCTTAGGTAACTAGTGTGATGGAGACGCAGTTACTCACAGCTACTTATTAATGGCTCTTTTACTGACTTATCTCTTCACTGCTTTCCTTTTATCATTTCTTTACTTGTCCTTCCAGAAATCACCTCCAAATTAAACTACTTGCACCTGGTTTTTTTTTTTAAGTTTCCATATTTGAGAGAGATATGTATCTATAGATCTATCTTATAGGATACATATATATCTATATATGTGTTTGTGTGTCTGTCTACCTATCTAAGATTTATGATACCCTAAGCCCAGATAAGTTCACCTTCAGCTATTGGTAAAGAAAGTTTCGAGCTCATGTGATTATGGAGAAGATAAGTCTCAGGATCTGCCAAATCTGGAGACCCGAGATAGCCAGTGGTGTTAAGTTGCAGTCCAAGTTCTAAAGGTCAGAGAAACAGGAGAGCTGATAAAATAAGTCTGAACACAAGTGCAGAAAACCATTGTTTGAGCTTGAAAAAGTCAGATAGAAAAAAATTCTCTTACCCTATCATTTATTCTACCCAGGCCTCCAGTTGATTGGATGAGACCCACCTGCATTGGAGAGAGTAATCTGCTGTACTCAAGTCTACCGAATCAAATGCAAATCTCATCAAGAAACATCCTCACAGAACACTTAGAATAATGTTTAGCCAAATATTTGGGCACCCTCTAGCCCAGCCAAGTTGACACATAAAATTAACTATCAAAGGTGGGAACTTACTATATGACTTTTTAACCCTAAGGATGGTAGAAAGGTTCTTACTGCACCTTCACAATAAGCGATGGACTGTAATATCCTTTATTTAATAGAAGTCCCTCTTATCAAACTGTTCAAGTTGAATGAACCTGGGCTTTGTTGTTTAGCTCCCAAGTCCTAATAGGACCTGAGAAGTGAAGATCACATTTACGAGGTTAACTGTGATCTCCAGATAAGGGGCTAACTTAAGACAGAGCTTTCCTTTCTAGGTTCTCTTCTTGGATTAGCTTTTTGTTTTTTGAATAATCTTTTGTTCTTGCCAACTTAGAAATTCATGTGAGAAAATGTATGTGTGTGTTTATAGTGTCTGTGTGTGTGTGCGTGTAAATCATTCAATAGAGGGGTCAGTAATGTACTTAGGGTGGCATACAGATGGGCATGACTAATCATAGCTTTTTCATAGTAAATTGAATGATGGTCTTCTTTAAAATTATTTTTGTGTACACCAGCTTCAATTTTTATTTAAATTCCCTGAAATACACTCTATTGAATTTTTAAACATACAACCAACTCTCTCTAGAACTAATAGTAATGTTTTCTCAATAATTTACATATATATGATCTTTATGGTAGATATCCTGTAGAGATTGTATTAGCCCTCAGTTCTTTTTGTTCCTTTATCATGCAGAAAGGTTCTGTTTGGAATTTATTGGGGTAGTGACTTGAAATTCATGCAACAATTTTTAGAAAACTAGAAATATGCAAAATTGGCCAATTTTCATGATATTTAAATATATGCTAATGTGCAATTTATTTGGACTATACTCATTTTGTTGGACGTATTTTATACCTTAGGATTCATTTTATGAAATGTAAAATGCATGCAAATGTATGCCTCATCAAAATGCTGGTCAGATTTTTGCTTTTGATTTTATCTGTTGTTTTAGATGCCTCTTTTTCCCTAATGCATATAGAATATCAGTAGTGTGGCTTATGATTTTTTTGAAAATTTATCATAAGTTATCTTGGCCCAAACATGAAAGCCCCCTACTCCATAATGAAATATGGAGTCATTTTATGTCCTATAGAGTCACCATAGAGCTTAATTAATTAGTTAATTCAGAAAATATGTATTGATCACCTATTGCACTCAAGGCAGAAGGGATAGAATAGTGACAAGTTAAACACAGCTAGCATCTACTTTCAGGGAGTTTACTGTTCCATAAATGAGGCTTTTAGCTCAATAATTAGAACTAACAATTAGTGATTACACATTTTGCTGAATTTGAAGGAAGAAAAGGTAATCCCGAGAAACTGGATCAGGAATAGGGGGATTCAGAGTCAGGATGTGTTCTCTGTTGCAGTGATGCTAAGACATGAAGTACAAGGTGAATCCATAAAAATTCAGGGCAAGAGTGGTCCCATTAAAGTGAAGAATAGGAGACAAAGAAGATTTCTGTTGAAATAGGTCAAGGTGGTATGAGGGAGAGTGATACAGAATGAGGCTCGTGTAAGTGGACAGAGATCAGATAAAGATGAAATGAAATCTTTAGGTCATATTAAATATTTGATATTTATACAAAGTAAAACAGAAAGCAAGCTGTTTTAGGGTTTTAAACTATAAAGTTGCCTCTAAAATATTTTTGCTTCTGAAATTTACTTTGGCTGCTTTGTGGAAAATGGATTAAGAAAACAACAGTGGAAAGATGAGCATCAGTTAGAAATGCCAAAAAGGCATAGATTCAGCAGGCTAATGGGCTGAATACATCTTACCATCCTACTATCTCACAGTGACAGTTTAATCCACTGTTGCTACATTGTAAAATTTTAACAGTGTACTTAATATCTGTGATGTTCTCCAAGTTATAATATAAAATAAAACCTACAAAACATCATTTAAATGAAAACCTCTTTTTGAAGAAGAGAAAATTGGTGGCAAATACAAAGGCTGTCCTTTGGAGCTGTGCTCTGGGACAGTAAGAAACTGACCCAGGAAGCCAAAGTAAATGAAAACTCAATACCTGGGGTTGGTGGGATATCAGTGCAAAGGAAATATCCAAGTAGGAAGGTAAAGACAAATTTATTTTGCAATCCCCCATGTTTCCCTAAATAAGAAAAGGTAATAGAGACATATCATTTCTCTCAAGTTTTTTATCAGATCAGTAAAAGATGGCTTAGAAATAAATTTTCTTGTTTTGTTGTCTGTCATGCCTATCAAGATACTGCTGAAAAAAGTGTGTGGGGGGGAGCCCATTAATTTTGTTAACATACTATTAAAGATACTGCCATCTCAAATATCTAAGATGATATGAAAATGTGGTTTTGGGGAACATGAAAATGGGAAATAGATTTTAAATTCTCATTTTTGCCAGTTGTAAGCTTCTGCCCCATCCCAATAATCCTTTTATTGGAGACTTACTTTAATCAAAAAAGTGTCTTTTATGTTTTGCAGGGCTCATTAATCTTTTAAATATCTGCTTCCTTATATATGCTCAATGATTCTTTGCCTTAAAAACAATGTGCAAAACTAAGCTTACTATACGATCTAGCAATTGCAATTTTTGATATTTGCCAAATAGAGTTGAAAATTTTATGTCCACATAAAAATCTGGACATGAATATTTTTAGCAGCTTTATTCATAATTGCTAAAACTTGGAAGCAATCAAGATGTCCTTCAGTAGAGAAATGGATAAAGAAATGGTGGTACATCCAGATAATGAAATAGTATTCAGTGCTGAAAAGAAATGAGCTATCAAACCATGAAAAGACAAGGAAATAAATTAAATGCATATTACTAAGCTGATGAAGCCAACGTGAAAAGACCACAAAACTGTATGCTTCCAACTGTTTGGCATTCTGGACAAGGCAGTACTACGAAGACAGTGAAAAAATCAGTGGTTGGGGTGTGGGAGGGATAAATAGGTGGAGGGCAGAGGATTTTTAGGGCAGTGAAAATAGTCTTTATAATACCCTCGTGATGGATATACATCATTATATATTTGTTGAAGGCCAGAGAATGTACAACACCAAGAGTGAACCATACTATAAACTACAGACTTTGGGTATCAGTGTAGGTTTATCAGTTGTAGCAAATGCACCACTTTGATGGGGGATAGTGATAATTGAGAGTCTATACGTGTATATGGACAGGGTATATATAGGAAATCTCTGTACCTTTCCCTCAATTTTGCTGTGACTCTTAAGCTGCTCGAAAAAAGTGAAGTCTTAATTTAAAAAATGGACAAATGAATCTTGCTGTGGAAAATGTATTAATTTATTCTAAAAGGAAAAAAGATAATTTTAAGTTCTTCTGTTGCTATTATTATAATTTCTAATATCCAGCTAGTTTTCTAAATTGGTATATAAAATGTTAATTTCTGATTTAAAACTCAAGGACTTTCATAAGCAGCAATCTTGTGAAGGATGCTGCTTTTTGGGCCACAGTTTGGCTTTTAATTTTGAAAGATTTATTCACAAATTCATAGCTATTATGAACCTACTGTGTGTTAAAGACTGGACAGATCAGTGAACAAATCAGATTAAAAACCCTTGACCTCATAGAAAGATATGATAAAAGTGGTTTGTGTTTGTTGGTTTGTTTTTTTTTGAAAATTAATTTGCGATCCCTATAAACAAGGTCACCACATGATTTTCTAAACCAAGACATTTTTGATAGTGCAAAGAAATATTAATAATATCTCTGAGGTAATGGGCAAAAACAGGGAAGGATGGTAACCCTACTGTAAAGAATATTCATTCGTAATATTGGAAGGAAGGCTGTCCAAAGATTCTGAGCCAGTTATAAGAATATACACACAAAAAAAGATCATCTGAGAGTTCCTATAGCTTTTTTAAGGAATATGGAGCATGTACCATTTGTATCTGACTTCCAATGCAAGGAAACATTTTTTATAGGAGATGCTTCAGTTCAAACAACCACTAAAAATACAGCTTAGGCATTGCTTAGGGCTATAATGCAATGTATTCCCTGGAGGTTCTTGTTCAGAAACACTGTGTTACTTAATATCCCAAATAGCCTTCACTTCCCAACCCCCCGGAAAAGTGTTAGGGATTTTTTGAAAATTGGTTCTTATGATCAAAGGCTACCCATTCTAAAACATGTCTTCAATAAATTATCAAAGATCTTCCCTGCAGTTTCTTTAGGATATATTGTGTTTTTCCCACTACGATTACTTCAGTTGAGAGTTTTACGTTTCAAAGAGAACAAGCCAGAAAGAGATAGTGAAAATGTGAGTTATTCAGTCTTCTACCAATACATGATGCATTTTTACTTAGGCAGAATGGGCTTCTAATAACTTGAGATGAGTTTTGTTGTTGTTGTTTTGTATTTGGTGGGTGGTGGGGTTATTTGGTATAATGGGGTTGTTTATTTAATTGGAAAGGAAAATGCATCTTGTTTTAATTGAAAAACCTAATTAAATTCCTTGCGAATCATAATTTACACTGCTTATTATGTTTTTTTATTGCTATATTTTAGCCCTTGTATTCCGTATTGGTGATCTGCTGATTTATTAGTAGACATTGATCTGGAAGGGAGACCAGGGCAAAATCATGCAGCATTTGATTCATTAGTTAAATTTTTAATTCAGTGCTAATGTTCAAAATACCAGTGAGTTATCTCCCTGCCAGCATCAGGGAGTGTCATTTGAGTGATGCCCTTTATTGGTCTAGTTTACTGTATTTCACTAGTTTAGGTTTTCTCCCTTCTCACTGATTTATTGAAAGACATAGGATCATAATTAATAGAAGCAGCAAAATCAGCCTTCAGCAAATTAATTATAATTATGCATGCCATGCATATGAATAGTAATCTGGTTGATAAATTTATAATGGTGAAAATTATTATGTGGATTAAAACAATAAAGGCAGTTTTAGCAGGGAATTGGGGAGAGTATGTGACTTAAAGATTCTTGCAAGCTGTCCTTCAGTCTAATTTGGTGCCCAGCTGTGATTCAAGTTTTGATATGAAGCTATTTGTTTTGAGTGCAATTGTCATAAACACTCAGTCAGAGATGTTATGTGGTGCCATTGTGTAATATTTGATCAATGAACGGTTCCAAAATACAATGTTGTGCTTTTGGAATTATTCACTTTATCAGAATTTGCCAAGAACATTAAATTAGACTTTCAAAAATCTTTTATGTTTGAAGCACTGTTTGTACTAAAGTAACCAGACATTATTTTATACATTGGATTTTAGTGATAAGATAGTGGAATAAGTGCATGGAGTCAAATTCTTAGTATTTCTCTGTAGCATTCTTTGGTCTATGGTTGAGTTAATCAGTCAATCTGTTTTTATGACAAAGTTTGCATAATGTTTATGGTAAGAAAATCATTCTAGGGATTATCTTTTGCCCTGCTTACCTATATGATAGGTGTTTTTTTGTAAAGATAGTCATGGTCATGTATAAGAATGTCCTAAATAACCTTCTAATACTCTCTCCGATCAGTTTCCAAAGCTGGCCATATGACCAACGGAGGTAATTAAATTCCAATTTAGGCTTGAGCAGGGAATTCCTTTCTAAGACAATAGAAGAGAATCAGTACTGGAAATGTAAGTGGTAGTGGAGTGCCTAATGAGAACTGAGATCCGATTTGGGGGAAAGATATAAAATGAATGCTAAATAAAGCGAATTCAAAGTCAGAGTCATAGATGCTACAGAGACAAGAATAAAGATTTAGGAAGATGCTCTCAAGTAATATTAGAAGTGAATGTATGTGGGTGGGGAGGGGATTGGGTATTGAGAAGGCATGGAGAGATAATTCTTAATTAATCTCCTACAAATCCATTGTATGATAGTATTTTCAAACTTAGCCACACATTAGAATCACTTGGGGAGATTAAAAAAAAATGCTGGAGTCCCATGCAAAATCAATTTTATCACGGTCTCTGGGCACAAGCACAGGTATGAATACTTCCTTAAGAGCAGATATTCTTATTTTGAGGCCAAAATAGTGCAGTCCTGTTTTATCAGGCTGATACACAATTAGAAAGGTTTGGAGTTAGAATCCTGCCTCCTTATTGTTTTCTCTTAGAATTTATATTGACATGAGCCAAAGGAAGTAAAGAGTTGATATCAATATCCAGCTGGGTCATACGTAAAGGAAACTACATGCAGCTATTATAAATAAATATTTCTAGAAACTGATTGTTTTTCACCTAGCACATCACATATTTTTTCTCTCCACTTGATACACCAGTTGGTAGGGCATACAGGTTATGGAAGAAAACACTTCTGTTGTTCTGATGAGTAATAAAGCCAGTGTTTTGTGTTTTCATGGACAGTTAACTAATTTGAAAATGCCGTTGAAATCCCAAACCAAAATGATCACTTGCACATCTGGGCATCTTCTGAGTGGTTTACTAATATGGTAGCCATCATGGTCCTGCCTGTGAACTAATTTGCCTGTTTTCTTTATTTTTATATTTATTGGTGCCTGTGCTTTAGAGGAAAGGGCATAGATTTTGTAAAATGTATGGAATAAAGCTACAGAAAAACAAACCTAGTGTACAAATTTAAATGACTATTTGCCATTAGCTTAATATTTATACCCCTCAGGTTTTTAAAAATCTGTAAAATAAGGGTTATGAGCTCTACTGATAATATTATAATGATTAAATACTGTATATAACTAAGCTGACACAGTGCTTCATAGAGTAGGTGATTAAAAATTTCAGTGTTCCTCCTTCCTGTCTATGCTCTTTCTGTTTCCAAGAAGGTTTCAAGACATTTTATGATGCAAATCTACCTACAATAAGGTAAAAAAATACAAGCTCGAATAAAATTTATGAGGCAAATATACTAGCCATAACAATTTATTTAGTTATGTGAGTTAGTATTATATACAACTCTGAGCTTCCTGGCATCCAGGACAAAACTAGAAAACAAATTTTGATTTTATTAATAGAGGATGCACATCACTTCTTTAGAACATATTTTCCCCCAATATGATGTTCTAAAAGGTTATCACTCAAGGTCTTTTTTACAGGGGACTTTGAATAATGTAAGTGGATAATGCCTTCAAAAATGATTTTATAGCTGATGTAGAAGCCATCTGCATAAGGCTGTTCCTTGCATCAACCCTCAATAAAACCCAAGGGCATGACTTTAAAAGGTAGCAACCTGATCATTATTACATTTTTATGGATGACTCAAACATCCTTCTCCATTGTTGTACAAGAAAAAAATTAAATGAAAGATCTTCTGGCTTAGTATAACTCAAAATATTCCTCAGTTATAGAAAGGATCCATCCCACACTTATAATCTTTCTGAAACTCTTCTGTACATGTTTGTATACTTTAGCTCTCACATATTTCAGAAAATTAAAATAAAGGATGCTGTAATATTTTAGTGCAAATAAGATATATTTGTGTTCCATGGTCCATGCTCATGTAACAGAAACAATAATGACCTTGGTCTACAAAAGCAACCAGTCATGCAATATATTAAATTACAGATGTGCTAAATTGTATTTCAGAAAAAGAAATGAAGATTAGCGAAGTAAACAAAGTGAATAATTCCTTAATTTTTTTAACTGTCAGATTATTTGAAATGCATCTACAAGTATGTTGAACTTCAGAAAATTTAATTATTAATAAGTAGTTGTCACTGGGAGAAGGTAGTAAGGTAAGACACATTGCCCTTTATTTGCTTTATACAAGATCTTTATTCTTGCACATTTATAAAGTATTTCTTCCTGAATGCATGTGTCCAGTTGCAGATGTATGGTGTTAAAAATGTGACACCATAAACTGTAATAAAGACATTTCAGATCTGTGCTTATTGTATAGAATTGTAAATATTAGAATGATAATTATAATATTCAGATATGGTGTCAGGGAAGTGTAAAACATATGGATTATTCTGAAGTATCAAGACAATGATTCAAATGTTCCATGACTTTAACCAGAGTAAAGGTGAAAGAAAAAATAGATAGGAATAAATTATGCATTATGAATTTCTCAAATAATGAAATTCTTAAAGAATGTCTATGATTTCACTGAGGCCATATGACTAGTTAGTGGTAGAATCAAGAATTCTATTTGTTTGTTTTTTTCCTTCTGTTTAGTACCCTAGAAGTCTTCCATTTGATGGACTGGTAAAATATGGACCCTGTCTAGGTAACCATTGTTTAGATATATAATCTTACAGTCATCATTATTTTTTCAGTAAATGTGAATTGTATGAAGGATTTTATCACATAAAAATATTATATGATTTTTATGAACATGTAATTTTCACTGTAGGAATTTGTTTCTTCTATTGCTATATAGCAAGTTTTTTATCACCCTTAATCTCATTAAGAATATGTTGTGTGTAAATATTTATCTATCATAAAAAAAATCAAATTTTAAAGTAGTCTCTGAGATTAGTAATTGGTAGATCAAGGTTGTGAATATTTTTAGGCCTCTTGATTTACATATTTACAAAATATTTTCCACAACGGGTGCAGTAGGTTAGTACCACACAGCAGTGTGAGTGAGTTATGTGCCACTGCCATCTAGGCACACTGATCTTTTACTTTTGTTAAAAAATGCAGATTAAGTAATACAGAACATTGAATTCCAATTTACAATTTTCCTTAAAAATTAATTTGTGCCTTATATTTTTTATAAAATTAGAACAATAATTACATAGCAGTAATAGTAAGGTCCACTGCACTAATCTTAACAGAACTAAAAACTCAGAGGTTCAATAGTTTGCCACTTATCATAACGCTGGCTAGGGACAGAACCAAGATTAAAATTTAGGTCTGTCCATTCCCAGACCATTGCAACTAAAGAAAAAATGTTCTGAATTCCAATTAGATTTATGGATCAATATTTATAACCCAACACATTTAATACATTTTATCTAGAGTGGGTATAGTAAAAACGTTTGAAGGGGTTAGCAGTATTAGAACAAATAGAAAATGATGAAGAGCATGGGAAAATTGTTCTCATGAAAATGGACAGATTGCTTAAATATTAACGGAACAGTTTAAATATGCATACAATATTGGAGTGATGGAGATAATTAATTGGAAAAAAGTTAATATTTTGTAAAAACGCAGGAGAAAACCGATTAAATAATAGTGGGTTAAAGAATCCATAGTTTAAGGTGAAGCATGTCAATTCAACTAATATTTATTATATCCTGTTATTTGGTAAGATAATTTTCAAACTATGATAAACACATTGTTACAGAAGTACGTAAGTGATAGCACCTACATGAATAAATTATAAAAATTATTTTATGCTCATATGATTTTCATTTTGAAATAAACATGATATTCATCATATTGTATAGACTTCCATAATTCTCCAAACAACCATACTATGTACCTGGTATGCACATCACATGACTTATAACTCAAGGGGATAGATGGCTATTTTTCAATGCATGAGAGATTCAAAGATGGAGTAAATATTTTACTCCATTTGAAGATCTATCTCATTTTTTCCCCTATTTTAGGCAATGCTTCCTGCTGTTCTTTACTCCAGTGTTATTAGTTGACTCAGGGTGTCATTTTACTCAAAGTCTTCCATTTGTGAGACATCCCATCTATTTAGATGTCTTAAAGTATCAGGATGAATATTTGTTTTATTTCATTCACCACAAATTTATTGAGCACCTTCTGTATGCATGGCACTCCAGTAATTGTTAAGAAAAGAACAAATGATGTTCAAAATATAGATCTTATTCAAATAACTGATCAGCATATTATGGTAGATAAATGCAGTGAACTCAGAAATAAGACTTGTGGCTTTATAACTAGCTTTGTGTGTAACTAGTTAAATGACTCTAGATAATACATTGTACCTCTCTGAGCCTTTTTACATATTTAAAAAATATATATACCATTCTATACTATACAAAATCTGTCTATAATATATATGGCATTTATATTGCATTGTTATACAATTAAATAGTTTATATAAGGTTTCTATTTATGCACTTACATATTTATGTATAGATATAAATTATATGTAATATGATTATCTTATGTTAAACATAGCAAATATATGCAATATATAAACACATTATATATATTAATAAAGTGGATATATGCATATAATAGCTGTAGTCATATTTTCTATATTTAATTACTATATATAGAAAAGCTAATAGGGTAATAAAATAAATATTAACATTTTTTTAATCCTTCTATGGAGCCGATAGTAGGAATTTCCGGATCAGTGTTAGGGAGAGGAGAGGGCATACATTTCAATATCAGGCAGTGTCAGATTGGTTATTAATGCATTGCCTAGTTAATACATTCAACAAAAATATACAGGTCACCAATTATGCACAGGCACTAGATCTATAAGATTCAGTTCCTCAGTTTAAGAAATTAACCATCTAGTGGGAGTGGCAGATGTCACAATATGTAATACTGTTGTTTCACGCTAATGAAAATAAAAATATTAAAATATAGAAAATTCCTCTAAGACATCCAGGTGAACTTACAGAGAAGACTGTGAGTCTCGAAGTTGGAGTAGGGTAGATAGGCTAAATTATGGAGATTGAAACATTATTTACCATATCAGAGGTATGATGTGCAGCAGGTCAGGGTAGTGGTTGAGAAGATTTAGAAGAAAATACACTATAGAGGAGGTAGAGGGCAAACAATAACTGCAGGAAAAACTGTTCACCAGAAAAAGACAGGAATAAATTGTTCTGAAAAGAATAGAAAAGGTTGGAGAAAATAAGAAAAGTGTAGGTTTACTAAACTCTTGAGAGAAGATGGTTTCACTGATGATCCAAGTATCAGATGCAGCAGATAGATCCAGATGGTCTGAATATTTGCAGTGGATTTGACTAAAAGCTCGTCATAGTTGAATCTTAAAAAGAATCAGAGTGATTTGATCCTAGTTCTGCAACTTAGAAGTTATGTGACCTTGAATAAAATAAAACTATAATTCTTGCTATCTTCCCTCATCTATAAATTAAAATCATGGGTGCGTGTGTGTGTGTGTGTGTGTGTGTGTGTGTGTGTGTGTGTGTGTGTGTGTGTTATCTGAGAGACAGAGAGATATGGATGGTGCTTAGTTCAGCTGAAGTTGATATGAATATGCTCTTCTGCATCTGGCCTAAGAAGACCTGTTGACCTATGCTAGGAGTATCCTCCATTTGAATCTAAAGAGTTTACATTCCCAGTAAGCTGTGGATGGTGGAAGTCACCTTTGGATTCCTATTTATTCCATCTTTTTCTTCAGCATGAAGATCATTTGCAGGCTTCTATCATCCTGCATTCTGTCTTTGAGCCCAAATAATTCATTTTGTTTTTCTCTACGATGACAGGCAATAATTACATAATTTTGGAATTCACTTGGTATATTGAGACTGAAATAGAGGTTACTCCAAGTGGCTATCATTGGTATTAAGGTATTGAGTAAAGCTCAGTTCTATGCAGAAAAACGTGTAGTGTTCTAAGAAGGAGCTGAGAACTTGGGAATGGAAAATTATATGAGATCTCAAAGGCTAAACCTGGGCCTCAGTAAGACTCTCCCTGACTCTTCATAGAGCTGTCAGCCTTTGTGGTAGGTGGCATGTGGTGATGAAGAAGATAGTGGGGGCAGTGGGTATTAGAACTGGAAGGGAACTGAGAAAAAACTCAAAGAAACAAAAAAAGAGGGATTTTGGTAACATGTAAGTTCTACTTACAACTGTTCTAAGTAGGAGATGCTTATATCCAGCCCATGTGAGGGTCCAGGCAAACTGATACGAAAAACACAAATAACATTTCCTAACATACTGTAGTGAAATTGGTCCTAAATGTCTCTGGGATCCCATAGGGCCATAGGAGCTTACAAAGTATATCTTGGCATTGCAATAAAGATGACCTCTTCTTGCATGCATGACTCACTGTGTATAATGCAGGAAGTGACCAGAGTGAACAGCTACAGGAGAACAGAGACTCTTGCACTGAAGATTAGTATTTAAACATAACTAATGTGATATACCCATGTGTCCCTCAAAATATGAAGAACAAGCTTTTGTAAATCCCCACCCTTGATTTCCCTAGGAAGAAACAGAATCACTGCATTCCAATCCTGCATTTGATTTTTCTTCTGCAATATAGATACATTCTGAGTGATTTACTGGGTGTTTTCCTCCTCTTTTTCCCAAGACTGTCTGACAGGTAAAGGAGAGTCTGTCAAAGCATAACATTCAAGAGGTCAGATTGAGACAGAACAGAATTCATTCTTCTGACAAAGATATAACCAGACAAAATGGATTTTAGTTGTCCCTAGCAGATATCTCTATAATGCAACATATTAGACAATTTTAAAAGAAGTATGGAAGAAGAAATCAGAGATGTGGATAGGAAAGCCATTCTCTAAGACTAACCACTGATATGAAATTTATAAAGTCATTAAACATGAAGCTTGTCTTTAAAGAAAATTATTATTAATACAATGTCTTGTTTCTGCTGACATAAATATATGTTTCAGCAAAAGGAAATATAAAAGTATAATGTGTGAAAGAAAACTAGATAAAAGTGAGCATAGCAGAGGTCAAAGAGGATTAAGTATAGATGATAAGCTTTGGAGCTTATTATGCTAGGTCCTGGATTTGGCTCTAAGCATTCTTGAAGTCACTGAAATAAATGGTAGGTGCTCTATCACTTACACAATTATGGAAGTTATTACATAAAATCAAACTAATTCAAAGGAAACAGAGTTATTTCTAATATGGGTATAAAAATTGCTTTCAAAGTTGAGTCTACATTAAAGGGACACAAGTAATGTTATGAACAGCTTCCTTGGTGTAAATATTTTACAGAAAACAAAATATTTTGTCAGAATATTCCAAAGTGTCCTACACAGGCCAGCCGCATGGTGCTAGTCTGTAATATGGTAGGCGCCCACTAGTTGTGGATCCGAGAGGAAAAGGCTCGTGTGTTTGTCTTGAGAAAGGTGCTTTGATCTCTTTGAGTCTTAGTTTCTCATCTGTTAAAATAAGAGAAAGGAAAACAATGTCTCCTAATACATAGATAGTCTAGCTAGTGCCAAGCACATGGAATGTACTAAGTAAAGGTCAGTTTCCTTCCCCATAAAGTTCCCTATAAAATTTGACTACACTAGAGCATTGCGATAGTGTTGTCATATATAATAAAAAAGTATTTCTGTGACCTATTTGTCTTAATGTGGTTACAAGATACTAGTGCATATGGACTGCCTTTTGCAACGAACCCCCCCTTCTTTTGCATTTCCAGCACTCAGTCATGCTGAACTCCAGGACTGAGGGACCTTCTGAGGCCTTCTTGCTTTTGTTCCATGCAAAGAGCTGGGCAACCATGGAAACAGCCCTGGCTGCTCATTTTGCACTTTTCTTCCCCAGTGTGTTAATCAGTCACAGAAAGAAGATAACATCAAATACCCCATGTATGCTCACTTTAAAAAGGAAACTATTCTAGCTTCTTTGTACTACCTTTACAGCAATCTTAAGAGAGAAAGGTGACAGAGCATGTGATATATTTTATATTGATTCAACATTTCTCAGATAGAGACACTAAAACTCAGAGAGGCTATTTGAAGGCTGGCACGAATTTCCGCTGTAGTGGGTGTTTTGTTTATTTCATCTAAAAGTGCTATTTGGTGTGATTTAATGTAGGGGAACCAGCATTGTTTTTCATTCCCTGGCAGGTGAATAAGGGAATGGACTGTGTGTAATGATACAGAAAGAGAAGATACTAGTATTGAGCAGTATGTGGGCAGCACCAAGTATTTTAGCCAGTTGAATATGGTTCATAGTGGAAAATAGGAACCAGAGAGAGCTATAAGCAGGAAAGAAAAAAACCCTTAAAATAAAAGTAAGTGAAATCAAATAATGACCAGTAGAGTATCTTCTTTTGGTGTAACAAAACTTTGTTTTCATTATAAATATATGTATTTTTTAATATGTAATGCATTTTTCCCAAGGTTGGACCTTATGTGAATAGAATTACACTCTGTGTGTGTTGTTTTGTACCTATTTTTTTCTTAATATTATGTTGAGATTCGTTATGTGTTAGTAGTATTTGTTCCTCTTCATTGTTGTGTAGTATTCCATTATAGTATAACCTACTTATTGATTTTAGTGTTGTGTCAATTTGAATAACCTGGAAGTTCCAGGTTGGGATTGTTATGTATGATGCTGTTATGAACACTTTTGCACATGTGTAGCAGTCACAAATTTCTTGAGGGTATTCACTGAGATCTTGAATGGCTGGGACATAAGATATATGCATCTTCAGTATAACTAACAACTGCCAAATTGTTTTCCAAAGTGATTTACCAGTTGCACTCACTCTAGCAATGTATGAGAATTATTGTTTCATGTACTCACTCATAGTATTGTCAGGCAACTTAATATTATTTGAGGGAAAACAGTCCACACTGGACCCATTCAACTGGAATCTCCAAGGAGTGGGTCATAGAAATACATTGAAAAGCTTCCCAGGTGTACTAATCACCACTCTATACAGGTAAAACCTAAAATCACAATTCTTAGTCTTAAGTTTTAATGCCTACTTCTTCTTGCCAATAGGAAAAAACACTATATGTATAGATTCCAGCTTCATTTATTTTGTTTTTATAAGTATGTTAAGAAGGATTCAACATATTCAAATCAAAGTTAATTCCACACTTAATGGATGAAGGAAATGAATAGGTCTTTAGCAGAAACATACTCTTTAAATATTTTACAATCAAAAGGCTGAAGGCAAAATTTTATAATTCATTTTGTGGTAAAAGCTGGGAAGAAAAACAGGGTTATTTCTGCCTTGCTTTATTTTATAAAGCAAAAATAAAGTAACAATAAGTTGGAAATGTGCCAAATTTAAAATCCACAAATTGTACTATTTCTTGACCATATTTTGTTTCTTAGCTTCAGGAATAGAACAAGTATAATGAAGGAGATTTCCTAATGTGTCTTGCTAAACTCGTGCTTGGACTCGGGCACGCCTGGACATAAACCCCATATTGATTATCTAAACTTCGCCAGGAGCAGAACATGGCTGCTGCAGCTCTGCCTTTATTCACAGCATCTGCTGGCATCCTGCACAACAAGTCTGATATTTCCCTTCTGCTGTTTTGTTTTCTGTGAGGTCAGCAAAATCATCCTGTTGTCACAATCTTTATTGGAATTCCAGGACACAAAACAGAAATTGACTTGTTTGAGTGTGAGGGCTGTGCTGTTTGGGGGTGCTGCCACTTCTTTCATTGACTGATTTCCCATATTGAAAAGGAAAGTTCTGTACCGGCAATGCCCTTTGAAAGGAAGCCTTTTTATCTAGCAGAAAGACCCGTGTACACTTGTGCATCTTCACACTGCACTCCCTGAGCTCAGGGAATTCAAGGAGAAATTCCCAGATTTACAGAAATTTTTGTTCTTTAGCCCTGAGAGTTCCCGTTTAAGAAACAAATCGCCAGAGTCGCTGGTGTGCCCTGCAGAAATGGAGGGTTTTTGTTATTGCTGTTGTTAGACACACAGACTTTCACATGGAACTTTCTGAAACAACAAGACTCTCTTCCCTCTGCCTTTCCTGACTTTATTTCTGTCTATGATCTGTAAAAAGACTTGATTTAACCAGTATTCTTGCATAACTCTTTATAACCAGTATTTTTTCTTAGATAATACCAGCAGATTAGTTTTTGTGACCACTTTCACCAGTTTTGTAAGATGAGGAACATGCAAGGAAATATGTTGATATCAGCCACCTTTAAAAAATAAATTCTATTCATATGCTGAGGTCAGTTTTAACTCCTACACTTCCTGAAATTTCTAGTCCTATCAAGTAGCACAGAGACCATTTAATAGTAACTTTCTAAATACCATGTCCAGTTGAATATAGGAAATGAAGAAGCAGAGATTGCTTAGCCTGGAAAATTGCTGCTTTCAAACCAATATTTGTTCAATGTTCAAAATCTATATTTTTAGCGTCTACTATACTTCTGAGAGTAAACGTTGAGGATTACCCTTAGGTTGAGAGCTAGTATTAAAGGGTAGGAATTATAAAAATAAATATCTTGACTCATTGTAAAAAAGAAATGTCTAATGGCAAAATGGAAAGAATACTGGACATTGAGCCTAAAAATCTTGTTTTGTTCTACTTATGAGTTGAGTGGTATTTCTTCAGGCATTTGAGCTCTCCAAGCTTGAGTTTGCTCATCATTTTACTTCAAAATGCTTTTAGGAGAACCAATTACTTTGTTTCTCTTTAAATGTCAACTTTATATTTAATACGAGTAATTATTATTATACAGTAGTGAACTATTATATAATGAATATTACTAAATTTGCATAATATAAAATAAACATTATATAACTGATATTATGTAATAAAAATGTGTGTGATTATGTGCATATATATTACATACATTGTATAATACAATTGAATTATATGTTATAATAATAACTATATTACATAATATATTTCTATAAATCTAAACACACAAACACATATATACGGATCGGGCCCTCCAGGAGCAAAAAACGTAGTATGTCACTAGAAATGGTCAAGTAAAGCCTGGATTCACATTCATCAAAGATTCTATTAGGTTCTTAGTTCAATTTATTATGTGGTCTCTGTCCATAATAATTCAGTAGTTGTGGAAACTATGGGTGCAGAGGCAAAGAATGGGATATATGTATAATGGAGAGGTTTAAGCTAAGTTCTCAGATCAGAGGATTGATGATAATATACAGGTTTCCCTTGTTATATATAATTTGTGACCTTGGTCATAACACTTCACATCTCTAAGCCTCAATTGCTTCATCTGTAAAATGGGGACCCATTAAAGTATTTATTTAACGTGACATTGTAATAATTAAAGAGAAAATGAATTTTGATCACTCAGGAGTAATACCTGCCCACAATTGTTAGGTGACTCATAGAATTTGCAGGCATGTTAATTGACCAGCCTTGAATGTTATCTAGTCAGAAACAATGAAGCCAGCAGCAGTGTAGCCAGGAGAAAAGCAAGGTACCTAACAAATATTGTCGTGTAACTATAATATATATCTCTGATACCATGGACTGGGTGCTAGAAACCCCACTATTTTTTAACACTATCGATAAATTGTATCATCAAATATTTTCAAATATGCAGTATTTTTGAATTCCCAGAATAGTTTCTTCAAGAAAGATATTATTATTCCTATATGAATAATAAGGAAATAGTCTCAGGAAAAGCATTTCATGCAAGTTCCTTCATCTAGTAAGTGAGCTTCTACATGTATAAGAAGGTATTAAGTACTCATCATAGCTTTCACAGTTAAGTGCGACTATGTCATTCATTTCATTACTCAATTTTTGTTTAGGTCATAGTATTATTAAGTACTTTGAAACGTGGTAGAAACAGAACCATATATAAGTATCTCCCCATCTTCTAAGACCAATGAGATGAATAAATATATATTCTGAAGTACTCTCACCTTTTCAGAGAAATCCTTCCTTTCAAAAGACTATTCTCTGACATGTACATGTTTTTCTTTGCTGTTTTCATATCATTCACTAAATTTGTATTATTTTATATAATTGTTTTTACTTGTTCAAAGTACATCAGGCTGCATGAGGGTAAGAGCCCTGTCTACACCTATATTCCCATAACCACTTCATTCAGTAAATACGTGCCTGGTAAATGACAACATAGGATTACGACTATCATAAAAGCCATAGAGGCAAAGAAGAGACAGTGTCTGTCTTGGTGGTTCCAGGAGTTTTCCCAGAAAACGAGAAACTTAAACTGAATTTTTAATTATAAATAGGAGTTGCCCAAGTGAAAGTGGGTAAGCAAGAAGAATTTAATAGATGTCTTCCTGGTAGTAGGGATTAAAGGTCTTTGACGTTAGATGAAAGAGTTGCTAAGGAGAGAAAGGAGGGTGTGAAAGGAGGACCACAATTCAGAGCCTTGTTTTTCCTGCCCTCAGAATTTAGCTGGCTGCTCATCCTTTGGAAAACAGTCCTGGAGGTGGGTGGGGGTAGGTGTTTCGGCTTGCCCAGACTGCTCACTGCCAAGTTGAAAGTCCTGCATGGAATAGTTTGAAAGAGGAAGATGGCAGGGCTTGAGCCTGGTATCTTACTGCCAGGTGCTTAGGTCTGACTCATTTAAAATAAAAAATTATACTTTGTTTGGAGCAAAGTATGTAATCCATCATAATTTTTATGAGGCCTCTGGTATTCAGTGTGGGTTGCCGCTCTAAAAAACAATATAGATAAGCTTCTTAAAGCAAGTAAGAAAATATTGTCACTCCTTTATTTAATGTTTCTTATTAGAAATGGAACATGCCAAAATGAATTTTCTGTATCCAACCACAATGTGCTGGAGAAAGAAAAGGGGGATCTGGAGGAAAGCAGGTGGAGATAAGCAGGATGCTTTTACCTAGTTTTGCTTTCTAGAAATCATTACATTCATGAAGGCAAAAAGGAATCCTTCTTTTTAAGGCCTTGGTTTTCCTTTTTATCCTTTTCTTTTCCAGAACTGAACTTTAAATTTGCATTACAAAGTCTGTAATTGGAAGTCAAACTTGCAAATATGAGCTGCTTTTCACTTTAATTTCCATGAAAACTAAGAATCAATCTGTGGAAATAAAGTCTGTGGAGAGTCCTTAAAATGTATACATAATTCAGGCTTATAAAACTTTTGTGCATGCATAGTTTGTAAGATACTCATAAAAGGAAAATAAAACATTTTAAACTTATTTTTTCATAAGTTATAGGCACATTCCCCACTGACTTGCAGACTGTTGTAGCTGGAAGGAATATTATAGATCCCAAAACCCCATTCCAATAGTTGACAGGAGAAGACTTGGGGCCCAGTGAGGTGAAGTAAGCTTGACGGGTGGGGTTGACTTGAGAGATTTGGAGTAAAAGGGCTCCAGTACACGCTGGCCTCATGGACTGTACCCACTAGTATAGTGTGGAGTAGGTGCTAGTGCAAATTAGTTTCCTAAGTATTACTTAACAACCCAGACTTTTGTCCAATGATCTTCTCCTTATAATTTCTTTACTTCATTTCTGCATAAAAGAGTAATGATTTCTTCTAGGGCTGTTGCAAGAACTAGATGAGATGATGTAGGTGAAGTGCCCACCCCAGGGCATGGTGGAGGTAAGAGATGTGTAGATGCAGCTGTTGTTTTGACAGTGACATACTCTTGTGCTGTCCTTCATCACCATTATGTATATTAAATTAGTTTATGTGATATTTTATAGTTAGCAAAACTATGTATGCACTTCTAATATATTCCTTGTATATATATTCCTTTATCATTCACTTATGCTTCCTACTGTAAGAGAATATTCAAATAAAGGTACTAACCACAAAATTAATTAATCCCTAACCAAGGGAGGGCATTACCAACAAGATTGTGAATGAAAACAGCCCTTGAGAGGTTGTGATCAAGTTTTTCAGTGGTTTTAAGGAATATGGAGTAGGTGATTAAACAAGCAAAATGGCAAGGCTCAGGAGATTTCCTGCTTCTATACTGTCAGAATAAATGACTGAAGGACTTTGCTGAGGATATTTTAGACACCCAACACACTGATGTTCAAGTGGAATTTACCAAACATTTTCCTTTTCCCTATTCTTTATACATTGCTGTGATGATTTTATTCATTTCTGTTTATTCTCTGTTCTCCTGCAAAGACTTTTAAAAAATCCTCAAGATAAACATAATCCTCTAAATCACCATGCAAGCTATTAAAGTTGCAATTATTTCATTAAAATTCTAATTAAATTAAAAAGAATATCAACAACAATCTTAAACATACTGTGACTGCTGATGGGAAAAGTGACTGTGATTATTAAGCCCATAATGCTGTATTGGGAGAGAGGAGGGAGGAGATGATGTGAAGCTGACAAAAAAAGACTAGAATAAAAAATTATGCCATAAAGAATAAAACAAAACAAAACAGAAAAAACAAAATCCCCCTTGCCTAGCAGTCATGGTTTACATTTGGGTAATGTTTCCATCATTTTCAAAGCAGTTTTCTCTTGTCATTTAATTTAATCTAACTGCTACGGATCTCCGGCTTCATTACCATTGTCTTTAGTAACTAAAAGAGTTTAAAAGTCAAATATAAAGTTTGGGGGATGGTTGCAAAAACCAGAACTACAACTCAGGTTTCTGAATTCAGTATTTTCTTTCTTTTAAATTTGCAGTATATAATCATTCCATGGCATAAATTCAGTATAGTTGGGTCTACAGATACCAGCTTGCCATCCATGTCCAGAGTTACACTGAATACTTTTTACTACCGAAAAGAGAGGGAGAGAGATTTCTATAGAAAAAGGACAAATTAGAAAATTTCCTGTTCTAGACTATTGTGGCCATAGGCAGCATGGCTGGAAGAATGAAGGATATCTGAGAAGAAGCCACCATCTTTTCTTCTAGGTAGGCATGACCTAGAGTGAGAATCATGACTTGGATAGTGGCTTTCAGTTGCTACTCAACCTTGGCTGAATTTTTGTGCAATGCACAGCCATGTTCAGTAGGCTTATTGTTTCCTCCCTCACCTTTCCTATCCTTTTTCTTTTTTTATACTCTCCAATTGGACTTTAAGGAAAGGAAAACGAAAAACTCCAAGGCTGGCACAAGGATCAATGATAACAGAAAAATCTGTGTCATATGATTTTCTTGAAGCTAAAGCATTTTAGCAAATTAAGATTTAGAGCTCCATCATCCTAAACTGGGAACATGCTTTTGTGATCTTTGGCAAACAAGGCTCAGCAGGAAAATGCAGTTTGTTTCTGGTTCTTTTTCAAGGGTTAGACCTGCCAATCATCAGGGAAAATCACATGCCATGATGTGGTGGACAAAAGAGCCTGATCGTCCCTAAATATTTCACCAGAGTTCCCCAGCATGTCCTGTTAAAGTCACCCTTATTAAAAATGAAGGTGCCGTATATGGAAGCAGGTGACCCACATGGTTTTCTGTTGATGAATATTGATCCAGAAAATGAAACTTTTGTGGTACACAGATCAGACATAAGGGCATATGTAGATGTCACTCAACTTTATTTTACTTTGTTTGATCTCCTTAAGATCCTAGTTTCATGAAGAAATCAAATATTTAAAAAAAACCACATTATAAAATTAATTACATTAATTTTGAATGACAATTACTAATTACTCCAAGTGTAGCAGTTTGAGACCTACTGGCCATTGATAATGTGGGGTGTAAAGTAAAAGAAAAATTGTACTGGGTACTCATTAAAAATGTCTAGGAGGACTTTATTCAAGACTTTTGCAATAGGCAAAAGAGATTGAACTCAACTCCAAGAAACACACGGTTGGAAAGTTTTGAAGTGCTGGATGAACTAGCAGAAATGTACTAGAGGGCATTAGGGAGTAAGTTGGTCCATGTGATTAGGCCGTCAGGTTTGCTAATTGGCGTTTATTAAAGTTAGATTCCTACCTTCCCACAGAGACTGAAAAATAGGGACGCTCTCAATGATTGCATTTCAAAGGGATGGCTGGCTCCTAGGTTCTTGAGAAAACCATTCCTGGATTGTTGAAGATTTTTATCTCAAAGGAACAGAGAAAGCAAATAAAATGGCAAGTTTTCTAAAGTAAGCGTTTTAAGAAAAGGGAGGAGAGAGGCCTATAGTCAGGAAGAAACCTGTCCAAAGTCTACCAACCTGAGGGAAACATGAAGGCTGAATGTCAAAATTACACCCTTTGATCTTCTCATGCATAAGTGCTAGATAATAAATACATAAAACTCTCAGAAACAGCATTGCCTTCAAGATACGTGGTGGGCACCCAGAGTGTTATGAAATTTAAAGTGAGGATCAGCAAACTATGGACAAACATGCCCATTGCTTTTTTTTTTTGGCCCCAAATTCTTTATTCTGTATCTCCAAAGAAAAAGAACACTCTTTCATATAATCATAATACCATGATCCCAAGAAATTTAACACCAATATGAAAATATTATTTCTTGTGCAGTCCATAGTCAGATATCCACCAGTTCTACAAATTGGTCTTTAAGTACTTTTAAAAATTCATTCATTAAAATTAAATCAAGAATCCCACATTGTTTTTAGTTATCATGTCTCTTTAGTTTCCTTTATTTTGGACAGCGCTTGTGCCTAACATACCTTTTTTGAAGAGTCCAGGTCAGTTATTTTGTAGAAGATTCTGCAACCTGGATTTGTCTCACTGTTTTCTCATTAATAGATCCATGTAAAACTAACCACCTTTTTTTTGTAAATAAAGTTTTACTAGACACAGCTTGTAAATAAAGTTCTACTGGACACAGCTGTACACATTAGTTTATGTATTGTCTATTGCTGTTTTCATGCTATAATGACAGAATTGAGTGGTTTCAACAGGGACTGTATGTCCCACGAAGCCTAAAATATTTATCAATCACTTTTCAAATAAGTTTGCTGGCCCCTGATTTAAGAATTTTGTCTTTGATAGAACAGAGTTTGAATTTTTGAGTCATCCATATTTAGCTGTGTGACCTTGGGAAAGGCACTTGACCCCTCTGAGTGTCCCTTCAGTTTTACCTATCTTAACATCATAGGAGGTTTGCGAAAATTAAATGTGAAAAATGCATCTAGCACCTGCTAATTCTAATTGGGTAGTGGAATTTATTAGCAAGGATTAATCCCTATTAGAGAGATGAAATCCCCAAGGAAGAAACGTGTTTCACTAAAAAGTGAAAGGTAAATTCATACAGGAAAATTATGTAAGGCATAAGATGATGCTCAAAAGGCCCATTTGGAAATTCTCTACATATTTTATTGCAAGTATTCCCTGTGTTGAGATTTTGTTTACTCTCCTCCCAAGAGAAATGAACCTCCAAAGGAGATTAGATCTGTCTCCAGCACCAGGGTATGAATCCTGATTGTTTTAAGCTCATCAGGGTGGTTTCATTTTTCTGGCCACAAAACAACATACAGATGTCAAAAAATGAAATAAAACTGAGTTATTGATTATGTTATTCACTAATAAATTAACTAAAACTAGAAAATCTCTACCTCAAGATTTCTTGGTATCTGAGATAATGAAAGTTTTTCCTTATGTAATTTATATTACTTCTAGATTTAGCCTTTAGAAGAAGAAAATATTGCAGCTTTTCAATTTCAAAGCATATTAAAGAACACTAAAAAACACTCTAACCTGTTTCAAACAATCACTTTGCAGTTCACTTCTCTGTCATTAATTTCCAGATGGAAGATACCAATTTTCTTTTTTTATTAACTTTTTCTTCAGATTTCTCCATTATAGTTATCCTACAATCCCTCTGAAATTTCTTAACTTCTTTTTTTCCTATTTTTTGACAATTTCATATTTAAATACAGCATGCATGAAGTGTAAAAATCAAGTGATAAGTCAGTGAAATTTTACAAAGGGAAAAACACCAATTTAAGCAGCTCTCAGATCAAAATACAGAGATTATCAGCAATCCCTTAGTCTATCTCTCAGTCACTGATTCAGGCTTCCACTCCAGAAATAAGCAATATTATGACTTCTATCATCATAGATGAGTTTTTCCTCTCCTTGAGTTGATATATGTGGAATTAAATAGTAAGTACTTACTCTTTTGTGAAGTATTCATGCTATTGTATTTATCAGTAGTACATTATCTTATTTTGCTTTATGCTGTTCCATGGATGTGCTGTCAATTTATTTATCAATTCTTATGTTTATGGGTGTTTGAGTTATTTCCAATTGAATCCTGAGTAATACTGCCAAGGACACTCTTGCAGGCTTTTATGGGACATTTGTACACATTTATATTTGTGTATACTTACAAGTAGAATTACAGGGCGGTAGGGTATTTGCATGTTCAACTTAGTAAATATTGACAGATTTCCAAACTAGTTGTACCAATTTACACTGCTATCACCAGTGTCTGAAAAAAGTATATAAAAGTAGTGGATGAGAATTCAAGATACTCCATATCCTCATCTATACTTGGTATTGCCAGTATTTTAATTTTTATTCTGGTTATTATATAATAGTATCTCATTGTGGTTTTAATTTACTTTTCCCTAATAATTAATCCTGTTGAGTACCTTTTCACAAACTTGCTAGAGACCAGAATACCTTCTTTGTGAAATATATGTAAAGTTTTTTGCCCATTTTTTAAAAGTTAGGCTTTGTCTTTTATTATTGACTTATAGGAACTTTCTACATATTTTGGGATTATTTATTTACCATATGTACTTCCTGAGTCTTCTCCATTCTGTGTCTTGCCTTTTTACTTTTTTAATAATTTCTTTTTTGAAAACAGAGGTCCTTAATTTTGATAAATCCAAGTTATTAATTGTTTCCTTGATGACTGGATGATTCTGTGTCTTATTAAAAAAAGTTTTGACTGCCATATGTCAGGAAGTTGTACTGCTATTTTATTTTCTTGAAGCTTTATCATTTTACCTTTACCAGTTAGGTCTTAAGTCTTACTAGGATTTATTTTTATATATAATGTGAGGTAGGGGTTCTCAACCACTTTTTATATCAAAACTGTATGTCTAAGGTAGTAAACTTTATAGTGGTAAACTTTGCTTATATTTTACACCTTGGTATTTTCAAGCAGGTATATCACTTTCAATTTTGCTGGTGGCCTTGTTCGACAAAGTAATTACTTTTCTGTGGTGCAATGACTATTTTTATGATTATGTTAGTTGATGTACTTCCCTTGGTCATCTCTTGAATACTCCAGACTTTATTTTCCTTTCTTTTTTTTTTAACATATCTAAACATGTTTTAGATATATTCCTGTCTAACTTCTTTCAGAACTCTTTCTGGCACATCTATCTATCTTTGTCTTTGCTTTAAAAACATCTTAAATTTAGCAAAAGAGTTTTTTCATAGTACAGATAATATGGATTTTGAGAATAATTATCTTTTCAGGGTTTTCTAATGAAGAGCCGAAATGGCCACATCCAAATCCTCCTTTTCAGCTACTGATAAGATTAATATACTGATTAACACCTTTTCCATGTTGGATTGGAGGTGAAAATAATTCCATTTGGCAAAACCTCATCCCACTCGCTGACATCTTCATTAACCTCACTGATAAAGAAACCATTTCACAATACAAATTTCTCAAGGCTGGAGATTTTATCTTCACAGAGTCACCTAACAATACTAATTTGAAGTATGAAACATGCAGGTTCAGTTGCCTCAATAATTTCACTGTGCCCTATCCTTTTATTTTTCCTGTTTAAAAGGCTGACAAAAAGAAACCAGTTACTTCACACTTACGAGTAATGGTTGGTTTTCAGAAGGACATTTCACATTTTCAGAAAAGAGGATGCAGAGGTATAGTTTAAAGTGAATGAAAGTGTCAACATGGTAAGGGGGAAAATTGGATGAAAATCTATGAAGAAAAAGTGGTATAGTTCTGTTTGGAGCTTTATTGTATGCAAGAAAAAAATCCTAAAGTTTTCAGAAGTTTGCAGTTTAGCCATTCCCCTTTCTTTGGTACACCAAGTTTTTGATTAAATTCAAAAATGCCAATTTTTAAGATTTTTATAATCAATTTAATAAAAAATTTTAAGTTGAGTAACTTGGGCTTTTTATTAACTACATGACATTTCTTCATCTTTACAGGATTTTCCAAAATGTCCACTGTCTGTTGTTCAAAAGCAATTTTTAAAAGGGCTTCTAGAAATCTTCAGTCATAGCCAACGGTGTGCAGGTATATATTTAACAACTGACTCCCTAAAGAGAGAACAGAAACACCATGATTATTCATGACATTTGTCAATTTTCATGGTGTAAATACTCCAACATGACGATGTGGATTACAAGCATGACGTCACTGAGCTGGAAGGAAATGTGCAATAGCACACCGTGATGCACAGTTATGATACTTGGACACAATTGATGTAGAGGACCTTAACTCATAGATAATATTAAAGCCGAGGAAAATAATTATGAAGTGATGATCTTTCAGTATATAGTCGTTTCATTTATTTTTTTATTTTTAATTTTGCTATTATTAATATACAATTACATGAGCAAAATTATGGTTACTAGACTCCCCCTATTATCAAGTCCCCACCACACACCCCATTGCAGTCACTGTCCATCAGCATAGTAGGATGTTATAGAATCACTACTTGTCTTCTCTGTGTTATACTGCCTGCCCCATTATCCCCCCAACCCACCCCCACTGCCACTACATTATGTGTGCTAATTGTAATAGCCCCTTTCCCCCTTATCCCTCCCTTCCCACCCATCTTCCCCTGTCCCTTTCCCTTTGGTAACTGTTAGTCCATTCTTAGGTTCTGTGAGTCTGCTGCTGTTTTGTTCCTTCAGTTTTTTCTTTGTTCTTATACTCCACAGATGCGTGAAATCATTTGATACTTGTCTTTCTCTGCTTGGCTTACTTCACTGAGCATAATACCCTCTAACTCCATCCATGTTGTTGCCAATGGTAGGATTTGTTTTCTTCTTATGGCTGAATAATATTCCATTGTGTATATGTACCACTCTTCTTTATCCATTCATCTACTGATGGACACTTAGGTTGCTTTCATTTCTTGGCTATTGTAAATAGTGCTGCGATAAACAAAGGGGTGCATATGCCTTTTTCAAACTGGGCTGCTGCATTCTCAGGGTAAATTCCTAGGAGTGGAATTCCTGGGTCAAATGGTATTTCTATTTTGAGTTTTTTGAGGAACTTCCATACTGCTTTCCACAATGGTTGTACTAATTTACATTCCCACCAGCAGTGTAGGAGGGTTCCCCTTTCTCCACACTCTCGCCAACATTTGTTGTTGTTTGTCTTAACTGGTGTGAGGTGATATCTCATTGTGGTTTTAATTTGCATTTCTCTGATGACTAGTGATGTGGAGCATCTTTTCATCTGCCTGTTGGCCATCTTAATTTCTTCTTTGGAGAAGTGTCTGTTCAGCTCCTCTGCCCATTTTTTAATTGCCTTCTTTGCTTTTTGTTTGTTGAGGTGCATGAGCTCTTTATATAATTTGGATGTCAACCCGTTATCAGACATGTCATTTATAAATATATTCTCCTATACTGTAGGATGTCTTTTTGTTCTACTGATGATATCCTTTGCTGTACAGAAGGTTTTTAGCTTGATATACTCCCTTTTGTTCATTTGTGCTTTTGTTTCCCTTGCCCGGGGAGATATGTTCATGAAGAAGTTGCTCATGTTTATGTCCAAGAGATTTTTGCCTATATTATTTTCTAAGAGTTTTATGGTTTCATGACTTACATTCAGGTCTTTGATCCATTTTGAGTTTACTTTTTTGTATGGGGTTAGACACTAATCCAGTTTCATTCTCTTACATGTAGCTGTCCAGTTTTGCCAACACCAGCTGTTGAAGAGGTTGTCATTTCCCCACTGTATATCCATGGCTCCTTTATAGTATATTAGGCGACCATATATGCTTGGGTTTATATCTGGGCTCTCTATTGTGTTCCAATGGTCTATGGATCTGTTCTAGTGCCAGTACCAATTTGTCTTGATTACTGTGGCTTTGTAGTAGAGCTTGAAGTCAGGGAGTGTAATTCCCCCTGCTTTATTCTTCCTTCTCAGGATTGCTTTGGCTATTCGGGGTCTTTTGTGGTCCCATATGAATTTTAGAACTATTTGCTCTAGTTCATTGAAGAATGCTGTAGGTATTTTGATAGGGATTTCATTGAATCTGTAGATTGCTTTAGGCAGGGTGGCCATTTTGACAATATACATTGTTCCTAGCCAAGAGCATGGGATGAATTTCCATTTATTAGTGTCCTCTTTAATTTCTCTTAAGAGTGTCTTGTAGTTTTCAGTGTATAGGTCTTTCACTTTCTTGGTTAGGTTTATTCCTAGGTATTTTATTCGTTTGGATGTGATTGTGAATGAAATTGTTTTCTTGATTTCTCTTGCTGCTAGTTCATCGTTAGTGTATAGAAATGCAACAGATTTCTGTGAATTAATTTTGTATCCTGCAACTTTGCTGAATTCAGATATTAGATCTAATAGTTCTGGAGTGGATTCTTTAGGGTTTTTTTTTTATGTACAATATCATGTCATCTGCAAACAGGGACAGTTTGAGTTCTTCCTTGCCAGTCTGGATGCCTTTTATTTATTTGTGTTGTCTGACTGCCATGGCTAGGACCTCCAGAACTATGTTGAATAGAAGTGGGGAGAGTGGGCATCCTTGTCTTGTTACCCATCTTAAAGAAATAGCTTTCAGCTTCTTGCTGTTACGTATAATGTTGGCTGTGGGTTTGTCATAATAATAGCCTTTATTATGTTGAGGTACTTTCCCTCTATACCCATTTTGTTGAGAGTTTTTATCAGGAATGAATGTTGAAGTTTGTTGAATTCTTTTTCAGCATCTATGGAGATGATCATGTGGTTTTTGTCCTTCTTTTTGTTGATGTAGTGGATGATGTTGATGGATTTTCGAATGTTGTACCATCCTTGAATCCCTGGGATCAATCCCACTTGATCATGATGGATGATCTTTTTGATGTATTTTTGAATTCAGTTTGCTAATATTTTGTTGAGTATTTTTGCATCTATGTTCATCAGGGATATTGCTCTGTATTTTCTTTTTTTGTGGTGTCTTTGCCTGGTTTTGGTATTAGAGTGATTTTGGCCTTGTAGAATGAGTTTTGGAGTATTCCCTCCTCTTCTACTTTTTGGAAAACTTTAAGGAGGATGGATATTAGGTCTTCACTAAATGATTGATAAAATTCAGCAGTGAAATCATCTGGTCTAGGGGTTTTGTTCTTAGGTAGTTTTTTTATTATCAATTCAATTTCTTTGCTGGTAATTGGTCTATTCAGATTTTCTGTTTCTTCCTGGGTGAGCCTTGTAAAGTTGTATTTTTCTAGAAAGTTGTCCATTTCTTCTAGGTTATGCAGTTTGTTACCATATAATTTTCTATAGTGTTCTCTCAGTCCTTTCATTTTTAATACTGCTTCTTAATGTAATTTTTAAATACCTCTTTAACAACTTTCTTGTGAAATTCCTTAAAAGTTAATTTCTAAAGAAAATGTGAGAAAAAGCAGAGTGGAAATTAGGTATTTGAAAGGGTTTAATACAAAAAGGAGTAAGTTTCTAATCACAAGGGAAAAAAATGAACTGTCATTTTCACTGAAGAATTAGCTATGTCTGAGTTTTGGATCCATGGGACCCTCAGAGAGACCAGATAAATTGCTATTTGTTTCCCAGAAGGTGCAGAAAGGTAGCAACTAAGCTATTGATTTTATCTTCTTGGCTTCAGTAGTTGACTTAAGAAACATGTAAGGGGCTGGTCGTGGGGAAGGACTGAGACACTGAAGCCCGCCAAGATGAACCTGTCTAGGGCGGTGAGGTGATGGAGGTCAGCACATAAATTTTAGGCTGGGGGAAGCTGGACACATCTGGGTGATAAGTCTTTATTTGCTGATTCACCAAGGGATATATTCCAGTCTACTCAAATAATGTCTGAATTGTCAGATATAGAGGCCTCTCTGAGTAATAAAATACATATATAGGTTATTTTCTATTATTGTAGCTATCTCTAGGAGTGCTGGGAATTATATGTCATGAAATATGCCATATTAGTGATTACTGTGGAAAAGTCTTATGACAAAAGATGGAGAGAGACTGTGATATATACTTGGCAAGGCTTAGATAAAGATATCAAAATATGTTTTATGCAACCACTAGACATCATCATTCTGAAAATATATTTCAATACATGGATTCTGTTAGATTATGATGGTACATCGCTGTAACATTGTTGGAAGCTAGTTTCTTAGCTATTAATTTAGAAAAATCACTGGTTTAATGTTCCTGTGTCCCAACACTCCTGAGCATTCATGCTATATAGCAAATACAGTATTATGCTTCAACATATCGCTAGAACTCTGTATAAATTTCCTATAGCTGCTTGTAACAAAATGCCATAAACTGGATAGTTTAAAACATCAGAATATGTTGGTAGGGTTTGTTACTTTTCAAACGAGGGGTAATCTAGTCCATACAGCTGTCCTACTTCCTGGTGACTTCCATCAATACTTGGAATTCCTTGACTTACAGACATATTACTTCAAACTCTCTCTGTCTTCACATGGTATTCTCTGCACTATGTGTCTTTGTTTCCACAATGCCATTTTATAAGTGCAGTAGTTACTGGATTTAATCCAGTGTCACCTTATGTTAATTTAGCTGATTATACCTGCCCACATCTCATTTCTAAATAAGGTCACATTCAAAGATTCCATGTGGACAAAATTCTGAGAGGACACTATTCAACTTAGTACAAAATCTTAATAAAATACTATTGAAGATTACCAAAGAAAAACCTTTATTATGTATGTCAAATATTATATTTGAAGGATATACACATATGCTAAACTTTTCTCTGACACTGGATTTGTTGCAACATTTATAAAAGTTTGGGCACTATAAAGAAAACTAAATTGTGCTCTGTTACTATTGAGAAGCCAGATCTTATGTGTCCGTCACTTCGAAGCCCCATATACACCTAGTTAATACTTTAATAATTAGTGCTTCTTTAGTGACAATAGAATTTTTTTTCAGCTCTAGCAGCTCTCAATTTTTTTTTTCATTCTGCCTTCCCTGTTTCATCATACTGGAATATTTGACCTTCTCTGTGACATTTTACTG
Organism: Smutsia gigantea; assembly: GCA_032199065.1. Taxonomy (NCBI): domain Eukaryota; kingdom Metazoa; phylum Chordata; class Mammalia; order Pholidota; family Manidae; genus Smutsia; species Smutsia gigantea. Next base: position 37,870 of record JAVSCE010018470.1, on the reverse strand, counting down.
AAAATGAAATTATTTTCAGGCTTAACATCCTTCAAAGAATCAGTGCCACTATTAGTTTACCCATTACCTAACCTTGTATCCCAGATAACATCACATTACATATTATCTAAGTCCCTCACACAGGTAGACACTATGGAGCAAGATGATTGCTTGATTTTTGTGCCTAACTACATTATTGTAGTTTAACATCCTAAATACCTGTGACAAAATTCTGGGAATATATAACTAAGAAAAGGTTGATTATTTCTGATTTAAAATACAGAAAAATATGAAATATAAAATAGATTCCATAAATAAAACAGTGATATGAAGCAGGTATTTGTGCATGAATAATGTCAAGTTTCTCCCAAATTACACCTTTGATGTCTTGCATTTGTAGGATTCTGTGTACTTCTTGAATTCTAGCATGTATGATGTTTTGAAATTGCCGTACAAACATAATCCTACTCTAAATTTTTAAATGATTATAAAAACTGCTCATGGAATATGTAAAGTTGAGGTGGTACCCAATCATGATGTTAAATATATCTTAAAAATAGTTTCTGAGGTGATAATAAGAATTAAAAATACCTATGTGGGTTTAGAATTTATGCTATTAATGATTTAAAATGTGAGATTCTGTAATTATCTGATACTCTGACAAGGTCTTTCAGACTTTCTTTTCCAGGTGTTGCTTCCACAGTATGTAGGGGAATCCTTTTGGTGTGGGTTTTTCTGCTTTCATATTACAATAGAAATTGCAAGATAATGTCTCAGGTGCTAATGATTTGGTGTTCTTGCTCATGGAAAATAATATTTTATAAAATAACAATTTTTATAAATTATTTCAAACCATGGCATCTCTACAGATGGTACTAGCAAGCTCCTAAGTATATATATGAATGAGGTGGGAGACGGGGGAAGAGTGTGTGTGTGTGTGTGTGTTTGTGATTTTGATTGGTGGGTAATAGGCTGTTGCTGTTTATCCAATGAGTGTCTACACAGTAGAATGGTAGGATATTAAGAAAGAAAAATATGTATTTTCCATCAGAAAAAGTTTTAAAATGATCCTAACAGGAAACATATGTTTCATATGTCTGTGTGAAGGTTGTGGTAAAAAAAAAAAGATGAAGTTTAGGTTAAATATATCTGTTGTATAATAAAACAAAATAATAAGTTGTTTGTTACATAGGTAAAAATAGAATTGCCATCTAAAACACCTGGAAACTAATCAAGTTCAACTATAGAAACTTCCATTAATACAATTTAAAAAAAAAACCTTTTAATGTCTTCCAAAAAATGGTATTTTAACCTTAATTTGAAGATTATGACACAATAGGACACTTAATTTTAGGTGCATCCAGAATCCCTCTTCCTATTACCTTTATTACCTCTCCTATTATTTAGGTCCTCAGCATTCTTTTATCTTTTTTAATTGCAGTGTCATTGATGTACAATCTTATATTGGTTTCAAGTATACAACACAGTGGTTCAATAGTTACCCAAATTATTAAATCCTCCCCTGACTAGTGCAGCTACTACTTGTCAACATAGGAAGATATTACAGAATCATTGGCTATATTTTTAGTGCTGCACTACTACCCCAGTGACTAAGTTATATTATGATTAAGGATTTTTGTGCCCTTTAATCCCCCTCACCCCCCACCCACTCACACCAACCCCTACCCCATGGTAACCACCAGTCACTTCTCAGTGTCTATGAGTCTCCTGCTATTTTTTTCATTTTGTTTTGCTTTGTTCTTATATTCCACAAATAAGTGAAATCATATGGTATTTGTCTTTCTTTGCCTCATTTATTTCACTTAGCATAATACCCTCTAGGGCCATCCATGTTGTCACAAATGGCAGGATTTCTTTCTTTTTTATGCAGCATAATATTCCATTGTGTATATATACCACATCTTTTTTACCCGTTCATCTATTGATGGACACTTAGGTTGCTTCCATATCTTGGCTACTGTAAATAATGTGGCAGTAAACAAAGAGGTGCATATATCTTTTTGATTCAGGGATTTTTGTTTTCTTTGGGTAAATTGTTAGACATGGAAAAGGGCCACATGATATTTTTATTTTAGATTTTTGAGGAACTTCCATACTGCTTTTCACAGTGGCTGCAGCAATTGACATTCCCTCCAACAGTATAAGAGCCCTTTTCTCCACATCGTCACCAATACTTGTTATTTGTTGACTTTTGGATAGTGGCCATTCAAACTGGTATGAGATGATTTGTCATTGTGGTTTTGATTTGCATTTACCTGATGATTAGTGATGAGCATCTTTTCATGTGTCTGTTGGCCATCTGTATTTCTGTATTTCTTTTTTGGAAAAATGTCTATTCAGGTCTTCTACCCATTTTTTAATCAGTTTAATTGTTTTTTTAGTATTAAATCAGGTGAGTTCTTTATATATTTTGGATGTTAACCCATTATTTAATTAATCATTTACAAGTATATTCTCCCATATTTCAGGCTGCCTTTTTGTTCTGCTGATGGTGTCCTTTGCTATACAGAAGCTTTTAAATTTGATGTAGTCCCACTTGTTCATTTTTTATTTTGTTTCCCTTGCCAGAGGAGGTGTGTCCAGGAAAAAATTCCTCATGCTTAAGTTCAAGACATTTTTGCCTCTGTGTTATTCTAAGAGTTTTATGGTTCCATATCTTACATTTAACTTTTTGATCCATTTCAAGTTTACTTTGTGTATAGAGTTAGACAGTAATCCAGTTTCATTCTCCTGCATGTAGCTGTCCAATTTTCCCAACACCAGTTATCGAAAAGACTGTCTTTTACCCATTGTATATTCATGGCTCCTTTCTCATATATTAATTGACCATAGATGTGTAGGTTTATACCTGGGCTCTCTATTCTGTTCCATTGATCTGTGGTTCTCTTGTACCACTACCATACTATTTTGATTACTGTAGCTTTGTAGTATAGCTTGAAGTCAGGGAGTATAATACCCCAGCTTTGTTTTTCTTTCTCAGGATTGGCCATTCGGGGTCTTCTGTGGTTCCATATGAATTTTAGGAATATTTGCTCTAGTTCATTGAAAAATGCTGTTGATATTTTGATAGGGATTGCACTGAATCTGTAAATTGCTTTGGGCAGGATGGCCAATTTGACAGTATTAATTATTCTTATCCATAAGCATGGGATAGATTTCCATTTATTTGTGCCTTTAATTTCTCTCATGAGTGTCTTATAGTTTTCAGAGTACAGGTCTTTCACCTCCTTGGTTAGGTTTATTCCTAGGTATTTTATTCTTTTTGATGCAATTGTAAACTGAATTGTTTTTCTGATTTCTTTCTTCTAGTTCAATGTTAATACATAGGAACATAACAGATTTCTGTGTATTAATTTTGTATCCTGCAACTTTGCTGAATCCAGTTATTCTAACAGCTTTTTGGTGAAGTCTTTAGGGTTTCCCATGTATAATATCATATCACACCTCCAAATAGTGATAGTTTAACTTCTTTCTTACCTATTTGGATGTCTTTTATATCATTTATATAAAAAACTGACAGTGAACAAACCTTATCATCCTGACTTTATGAATTTGTTTAAATTCTGTGAGATGCATTAAGTTGAAATTTACTCTGAAGAATAGTGATGCATATCATCTGAAGTTTTCATATTTGCTAATTCAAGAGTTATAATAATATAATTGTTTTCTTGTCCAAGCCACTTTCCTACTGATATTTATCCCAGCCATGGCAGGTTTAAAATGGTATATAAATTTCATCTTTATCAATCTGATAGGTATGGCAACAGTTTCAGACACAAGTGTCAACTTTTGGAAATACTTGAGGAAAATTCTAACATTTGAATGATAAAGCTCAGAGAGACATAAACATGAAATCGCTAGTAAATAATTAATTATAGTATAGAAATTCTAAATTTGAGAGTCTAACTGCATTTAAACTTAAAATTATGTAGAGATAAAATTTCCATCTTTGTGTGGAAAATGTAATATGATTGTTTCCTATGTTATCACACCCATATGCAGAGTCCCCCTTATTAAAATAATGCAGTGTGGACTATAGAATGAGGTATTGCCAGCATTCTAAAGAATGGCTGAAGAAATGAATGGTTAGTAGGGGACAAAAACAAAGTAGAATTATAGTGTATATTCTCATCGGAGATCCAACACAATGAAGTGCATAAAGAAATTAAAAGGGTAGAGATGAGAAGAATTTTCTAGATGAAAAAAATCTATAAAGCAAAAGGTTACTGCTTCTGCAACAGGATTTTAACATGAAAAAAAATATTCCCATCAAGATAGGAAATGTGAATCTCTATGAAAAAGCCATCTCTCTAAATTTGTTTTTGGTTATTTTTTGGCCATACCTTATTTCAAAAAAAGTTATTTAAATAATGAGATAAATGCCTCTCTACCCCCATTATTGTAAAATGGATACAGTTTCAAGATTAAAACTGGATCAGTTTAGAGCACAATTGAATTTTTACAGAGAGTAAGTCTAAGAATGTTGTTGCCAGTTCCTTCTCTACTATTCACTAGTTATTTAGTTCTATGTAAGTCATTAAAATTGAGATCATTTGTGTGAAAACACTGAAAAATTTGGAGTACAATATAAGTGCTTATTATAATATTGTTATACGAAGACACAGTAAATACATTTTAAGTAGTTAAGTTAGCTTAACTCATAACAAGACAAATGAAGAATAGTGAGCCTTTAAATAGACAGTTAAATCAAGATAGCAGAATATACTGGACAATAAATATTTTATATACTAGTTTTTAATGTACAGAAACTTAATTTTGGATGAATCCATATCCTTGAAAACACTGAAATTGTTAACCTGGATTCTTAAAATCTTATCAAGCTCTGAATTATGGGAGAAAAACCTTTAATATTTGAAACTGATAAATTGCTGTTTAGTAATATTTGTGGTTAATTATCATATGTATAAATCATCAATTTTCTTTCTAAAAACTACTTTGTAGGGGTGAGTCATTACCAGTGATTTACCAAGTATCAGTTTACAAAGAAGGGAGTCAAGGAGTTGCACCAGGAAACTGATTGCCTTTATTTGACTACCTTAATGATGAACAAATCATACATTCTGTTATCAAGTACTTTTGAAATAGTTTTATGTTCTTTTGCCTATAGGCATGTCATAGGGTACTCTGCTTCCTTGTTGGTTTCTTTAAGGTACATAAGAATTGATTATTTTTTCTTGTCACTTGTAAAATCATAAATGAGACCCTAGAGATATGAGGACCTTCCTGAAGGTTTCTTATATGATCAGTCGGAAGTAAAGCCCAAGTCCCCTCATTCTCAGGCTGTGCAGTTTCCATTGCACTATGCAGTTTGTTATGAATGAAGCATCACTAACTGGAATAACACTGCAGAGTTGGAACAAGGTGGTGATTCTTTTTGAGGTTGGCAGCCATGTCCTAAGAATAGGAAAGTGAGCCTATGGAATCGTGTTGTGTACTCACTGAATCCTAAAAAGCTAGTTGACTCTTCTGGATGCCTTGGTGTCCCGAATTTATATCAGTGGCTCCGGTGTAGAAGTCTGTGCTACTCAGAGGAAATATGGGGGTACAGAAAGAAAAGAAATTAAACTCTCATTAACTAAAACTAAGAAGGCTAGACATTACTAATACTTAATATGCAAACAGACATAGTCCATGTATATAAATTAAATAAATATATATTGGGGGTTCACGCTTAACATTATTTTATGATAGAGACACCCAATCAAAATGTGAAGATCAAGTCTAAGTTGCTGAAATCAATGAAAACATTATTTATATTGATGCAGTTAAGATGTCTGGAATAAGTTTTTAGAATACATTTTTTTTACTATATTATGAAATTGTGAAGTGAGCTATACACTTATCTCTCCATTTATAATTTCAAACTCATTATTTTAAGTACTTGTTGAGTGCCTGCTTTGTGCTAAATTTTGTAAGTGCTAAGGATACAGCAGTGAAGGAGCATGGTCCCTGCCCACCTAGAACTTACCTAACTGTGGGAACATTGATATTCAGGAAGTAGACAAAGGATTTCAGAGATTGTAGCACCAACCCTCCTGTTTTTTTAGCTAGGAAGCTGACTCAGTGTGGTTAGATGTCTTATAATGTGTTTAGCTTAAGGGATTTAGTTTTTTAGAGTTCTCATAAATTTCTGTCTTCATCCATCTCCTTTCTCTGGTTACACCTTTTCTCCTCAACTATCAGGCACTTGTTGGCATCCCTGGTCTCTACCCAACTGAATCCTAGAGCTCTCACCAGTACTGGCCACCATAGATGTGCCTTGTAACAACAGTCTTCCATTTCCCTTTTCCATTACATCCCAATTCTCAAAACTGGTTACTGAGATGGAAGTATCTAATAAAATTGATCTATATTTAAAATATTTATGACTGGTAATCCACTTAATATAACTAAATTAAAACTTACTATAATTTCCATTTATTGAATGCTTAGTGTGTTACAGAGACTGTGTGATTGTGTTATCCAAGGGGAATGATTCATGGAATCCCTCCACTATGCTAATTATAGAAGTGTCTAGTTTTGTTGCTCATAAATGTAGATTAAATGAATTAATAACTTTCCAATAAGTATCTGCATTTTATGAAATGTCATCTACTAGAGTGGAAATAGAATGAAATTCGGAATCAAAGATTGAGTTGAATCTCATTTTTTTCTATTTACTTCCTAGCAACCTTGCTAAGTTTCACTTCTGTAAACCATAGTCTGAGTATTTAAAATGGGACTAAGAGTGACACTAGGAGTGTCTCATTTCCAATATCACAGGTAACGTGGTGGTGGCATCATAACTAATGTAGGCAGAATACCTTGGACATTGCATAGAGTAGGCACTCATTAATTTTAAGAATAGTTAAACTGAAAGAATAGGAAATTTTAACCAGTGTCAAGCTTACAGAAACATTGATTCAGCCAAGTGTTTCTCAGTATGGGAAAGAAGAGCATCAGTATATGCCCCCCTGACTATGTACATTTTATGGATAGAGATGGAACATTTAAGAATCTTGAAGTATGGAACATTTGCTTTAATAAGTTCACTTCATGTGGATTTAGCTTTCTAAGACAGAAATAAGGAAAAGGTTTAGCCAAATACCCTTCCTTTAGATGATAAACAGGAGGAAGAATCAATTGTTAGATTGATAGCAGGATTCTCCACAGATTGTACTCAATAGTCTTTATCATGAGAGCATTCAGTGGTCACGAATACATTCACAGGCATAATGGGTAAGATAAACAGGTTTAAAAAGTTAATAATATTTTGCTCTTCCTAGAAATGTCATTTTAGTATTCATGAAATTTTAATTTCCAAACCAGTATTTTTTTCAGTAAAAAATAAAGTTCTTCAAAAGATGTGAGTGTAGTTCATATACTTAAAGGATAATTTGAAAGTCCAGTCTGCAGAAGCCCAGGGACCAGGGAGGCTTTAGAGTTCCAAATATCAGCAACTAGAAGTCAACGTCTTTGAGGTGCCATCCTCAAATCAGTCGGTTTCAGAGATAGTTAGTTCAAGAACCTTGACAATCATACCAAGTTAATATGAGGTGTGGAATGAGCAGTTACGCAAAGAAAATTTGAGGGTAAAAATACACGAGTGTTCTTACAAGTGTGTTAAAAATGTTATAAGGCAAATTACTCTCATAAATATATGTGTACACTAAATTGAATATTTCTACAACTAATACATGGCTATGGTAGAAAATAATTTTGTGTTTGTTAGAATACTCCAAAACCATACACTTAGGTGGGGTTAGATGTGATGCAGAAAGCAGTGGTAGGCAGGGAGAGCCTTCAGTTTACTCTGCAGGGCTGATGCCTATGAAAGGAGAAGGCTGAGTGGGTGGAAGCTGCTGATTTCAGAGTAATTTTATGAAAAATTTAGTCAGGCTGCTAGGAAATCCTTTAGCCAGAATTCTCTAGCCAAAAAGAAATACTAACTAATTACCTATTAGAAGAGACGGCACTAAACCACTGTGGTGCTCAGTCATTGGTTCTTAGCTATCCAGGGAAAATATGGATAGCTCTGTATGAATCTACTTGTGAATCCAGATGGTGGCATCTGGGACTGTCATTTGTCTGTATTTCATATACGAACAGACCTGAGCAATACATTTCCATAATTTTTTACATGGTAAGAAAGTAAGAAACCTCTTCTCTCCAGTTTCCTAGTTACTCAGTTTTCTTCCTTGCCATCTTTTACACCCCCGAATAATGGCTCATTATACAAAGGATTTTTGTTCCTTAACGTATCTTATATCTGTCTGTATCCCATATTCATTAGAGATGTTTTGCATTTTTTACTAGTGAATAATCCCACTGTATGAGATGTATAAATGCACCACTACTCCTGTGTTGAGTTTTTAGGTTGTTTTTCAATATTTTGCTATTTTGAACAAGCCAAATAAATTTTATTTTATTCATTTTTTTGTTTTGTTATCTATGTGGCTATATCCTAGTAGTAGAATTACCAGGTCAAAGGTAATTTCTTTTAAAATTAACACTTTATTTACAGCTATCTTATTCAGATTCCTGCAGTTGTACTCATTTGTGTATCTGTGTATGTGTTGGGGTGTGTGTGTGTGTGTGTGTGTGTGTGTGTGTGTGTGTGTGTAGGTGTGAGGTTTGTATATTTCTATGCAATTTTATTACAAATATAGGTTCATCTGTTCACCACAACAGTCAAGATATTCAACAGTCACTTCACCACTGGGGTCCTTTGTGTTTCCCTTTTACATCCACACTTGTCTCCCTTCCCTTCTCCTGCCCTAACATATGATAGTTACTAATCTGTCTGCATTTCTATAATTTTGTCATTTCAAGAATGCTATGTAATTGGAATCATGGAGTATGTAACCTCTTGGGATTGACTTTTTTTCATCCTCAAATTCCCTTGAGATTCATTAGGGTGGCTGTGTATATGAACAGTTGATTTTTTTTTTTTTGCCTGAATAGTATCACATGATACATAGATGTACCAGTTTGTTTATTCAACTACTGAGAGGCATTTGAGATATTTACATTATTTGGCTATTATAATAAAACCTCAATAAACATTCAGGTATAAGATTTTGTGTGACTATGCATTTTCATTTCTCTGAGATAAATGTCCATAGAGTACAATTACAGGGTTGTATAGCAATTGCATGTGTAGTTTTATAAGAAACTGCAAAGCTGTTTCCCAGAATGGCTGTACTATTGATTTTATAGTCTGAACATCTTTGCCAGCATTTGATGCTTAAGTCAAGGTCTATTATTTTGACCGTGGTTGTCCAATTGGCCCAGCACCGTTTGTGGAAAAGTTCATCTTTCCTCAATTGAATTGTTTTACATCCTTGTCAAAAATTAGTTGGGGATATTTGTTTGGCTCCTTTTTGGAGTTCTTTGTTGCATTTATCTAAGTGTCTGTCCCCCTGCTAAAATAAGATTTTCTTGATTACTATAGATACTGTAAGCTTTAATACTGGTCCATAGGTCATTCTTATTTTAAAATTTTGTAAGTATTAGTAAACTGTCCTCCTCAAGACTGTACCTATCTAACATTACACCAGCAATATGTCAAGGTGCCTATTTCTCTGCACTTTCAATAATAAAATCTTCTTTATCTGATATATAAATGTAATGTATAATTTTAGCTTTAATTTGTATTTCCCATACTTTGAGTACAGTTGGACATGCATTCAAAAAGTCATTTATATTTATTTTCTAAGAACTATTTGTGTATTCTTCCCATTTTTCTATGGAAATTTTTGATGTCTTCATTATTTACAGGTTTTTTAATATTAATGTTAGCATGTTTTATATAAGATGGACATATATACATATTTACAAATTTAAGATTGATCTTTTGACTTTACATATAAGGTATCTTTCAAAGCAAAATGTTTAGATTTTCATAAAGTTAAATTTATCAAACTTTATTTTTATCAAACTTCGTGTTATAAAGCACTCCCTTAAGCAGTTATCTAATCTCTCTGTATCTCAATTCTTCACGTATAATAGTAATAGTATCTATATCATATGATAGTTGTAAGGGTGAAATTAGTAACAGAGCTGATACACAGAAAGGCTGCTATTTTTATTATTTTAAAGTTCAGAGCCACATAACTGTTAAGAAACCAAAGGAAGTTCATCAGTTAAAATGTAAAAGGTAGTGATCTTTGTGTATAACCAGTCCATATACTGAGAAAGAATAAAAAACAGTACAACATGGCAGACAGAATTCTAAGACTCCAGAAAGACTCACTCACTACCTTGTATAGTACTCTCCCCTTGAACATGGCAGGACCTATGACTATGTGACTATGAAGGCTGTCAATATGTGATTAGGTTATATCATATGGAGAAGGTGAAAGAATTCTAACGATTTCATTAGGGTCCTATGTTATTTGACTTTGTGTTAATCAAGAGGGAGCTGATCTCTGGTTGACCTGCCCTAAATGGCTAAGCCCCATAATAAAGGGTCCAGAGGTCAGAAACTCTCTCTCCTGCTGTCATTGAAGGAACAAACAGGCATGAGTTCTATAACTGCAAGAATATTAACCATGTTAGCTTGGAAGTAGACCTTGAACTTCAGATGAGATTGCCGTCATCCTTATTATTATTATTATCATCATTATCATGATCGTGGTCTGAGAGGTCATGAACAGGAAACCTTGCTACACAGTGCTCACATTCCTGATCCTTGCAAACAGAGACAATAAAATGGGAATTATTTGAAACCATTAAGCTTGTGATAATTTTTCAAGCAGTAATAGAAAATGAATACACATACCAAAGTCTCAAGATGTTATGCAAAATCACTGACATAAAGAGGTAATTGAACAAATAAAGGTAAGATCAAGAAATGCTTGCTCCTAATATGTGTATTAAAAGAATGTGTATTAGGCACATACTTCCATTTCTTTCTTATTACTGTTGCTCATTCCATTTTTAGTTATTATATAACTTATTAAATCTCTCAAGATGTATATAATATTGCAGAGGTAACTCAATGAAATGTCAAATGGGATGGGCTCAGAGAAGCTTCAAGTACTCATAGGATATACAATGGACCGGTATGTGCCTGCCAACCACGATGCATCAAGGACTTGACTTCTCAAGGGCAGGCTAATCAGCTTCATCACCCTCCACCATAATGAAGGAAGTTCTTATGAATACTTGAAAAGACAACAGAAATAACTTGGCCTAGGAGTTAAAACTTAGTGGTTTCAGACAATTTCCATTTTATTGTCTCCATTTTAAGGGATTAGGGATGTGAGTACTGTTTGGCAAGTGTGATGTGTTCTTTTATACACAACAACAATAATAGTATCATACACAGCAATAATAATAGTATAACTCTGCTTGGGTTCCAGGGCCTGATTCCAATGTGTGTATGTGGGGTGGGGGGGGATCTTCCAGCAGGATGTTGGAGAACTCAACTCAGTTCTGATGCCATCTGCCCGGATACGGCACCAGACTCCCCACGTTAAGGGCTCCGTCCTACAAGCCTGCCCTCTGCCCCCCACTCCAGATGCCACTCACAAGCCCAGGCTGTTTACCTGTGCTGCTGCCCTAACAGCTACAGATTTGAGGTTCCAATGACTTCCTTCTTAGGTTTGATTAATTTCCTAGAGTGGCTCAAAGAACTCAGGAAAACATGTTTACCAGTTTAATAAAGGATATGTAAAGGGTACAAGTTAACAGCTAAATGAAGAGATACACAGGGCAAGGTCCCAAATAAAGGAACTTCTATCATTGCGGAGCTGGGGGCCTGGCTCGGTGGCACGAGGACGTGTTTTGGTTCCCCAAGTGTAGAAGCTCTCCCTGACAGAGAAGCAGGACCCAAGAGAGCTATAAGCTCTTCTCATGGGGTTTTGTGAGGGCTTCACTTCATAGTCCTGATGGACTAAATGTTTGACCATTGGCTGATTTGGCCTCCAGCCCTGCCCTTGGGTGAGGTCCAAAAGTCTCTCATAAACATGACAAAACACCCATTTCATCTTTAAGACTCTGCAGTGTTTCAGGAACTGTGGATGAAGAACAAATATACCTGAGAAATATATATTTGGTCATCAGAATGACCAAATATGTATGTCTCTACGACTCATTATATCGCAGCAAGGTTCTCTGTTCCTGTTCTCTGAGACTATGATAATGATAATGCAGAAAGAGGTAGATTGAGGCAGCATATATCAGTTAATAAATGTAACGAATCACCTTCTAATCAATGATCTATCTGTAAACAAATTAATCAAAGCATAATTGTTCATCTCAAAAAATTGGGTGACAAACAATTTATAGTCCTGGAGATATTTGATGGTGAGATGGAAATATTGCACAGGAATATATGCAAATAAAAGAAAATGTGAGGAATTATGCAATTAGTGTTATAGACTCTAAATTATGTTGAAATTACTTGCTATATTCATGATTATAAAGTTCATTTGTCTCAAACTTTGTTTCTAGAACCTAGGTTATTCTGAAGAATAATGCCTTCAAGTGTTAAGATTTCACTATAGGTTTCTTGACACTACTTTCTGGTATCCTTGAATTCATGTTTATTTCTAGTTACAAGTTAACCTAGTCAAAGAAAGTTGAGGGATGAAGGATGAAGAAAGAAAATAAGGAAGAAAGGAATGAAGGGAGGGAGGAGGGAAAAAACTTCTTTTTTAGTTTTTGAAATGCATGTTTAGCCTAGTACCTTAAATGCTTTTTCACAAAGAGTTCACAACAATTCTGTTGAGTGACAATTGCTATGCCTTTTTGTGGGAAAAGCAGGGGGTGGTTAATTAAACATTAACTGAAGGGAAAGGGTATGCTTTTTTTTTTTAACCTAGAACTAAAATATTTAGTTTTCAAAGATTCACATGTGATTTCAGAGGTTTCACTAGGGTCAAAATAGGTCTATACCCACTTGATCTCCACAAGGAAACTAATTAATGGTAGACTATTTGTGGACTATTTATGGTTATATTTATGTTTTACTCCTGAAGAACTGCTAGGAAAAAGGTTTTATATTTATAATTTTTTTCATTTTTCCTTTTTAAGCATATTTTATTTATATGAGCCAAGAACTATAAAACCAAAAACATTTGATTATTCTGTGGTGTTTATGATACAATATATGGCTCAATAAATTCAACAAATGCAAAGTTGATGAGAAAATGAAATGTGTTTTTTATTTAATTTAAAAGGCAGGGATGTGGTCATAAAATTCATACTAAATTCAGAAAAATACAATAAATCATCATTTCTTTAAAATTTGATTAATTCCCAATTGTTTGCTTGTTGAAGATAAGGGAAAGGAAATGGTGATAAGTTAGTAAACCTCTTACAAGATCAGAAAATATTCAATAAAGATTCCATTTTCATATTAGATGTGAAAGTAAACAAATGTTATTTCAAGAATCATCCTTACAAAAATATTGCAATGTTATGATTTTATTTTAAGGGTAAAATTTTATCATTTTCATTAATTATCTCCTTAGAGCCATAAGTATATGAAGTGAATATACAGAACAACTGTATCATAAGAAGCAAAATAGATAAGTGAAGGCCAGTCTTTAATATGAGGCCAATCATTATATAAGATGGTATGAAAAAATTTGAAGACATTTTTTAATGAATTGAAAAGTGACAAATTATGATTATATCCCAGTGTAATTCTGATTTGACTAAAATGACTAAAATTCTTAATAGCTGCTTCTGCTTTTAGCAGTAATTTTAGACACTGCAAAGCATTAAATACAAAGGAAATGCCCTATTTTACCAAATCAGAGGATGTCCTCAGTAATACAATGTAAACTGGAGAAATCGTAAGTTTTCCTACATGAGTACTGAATAATTAGTCCAGACATAGAGTCTTCTCTACTCAAACAAGACAACAGGACAAAAATGTAATCAATATTGAGAGGAAGTGTTTAACAGATGGTAGGGACATATTTCAGTATAGATTTTATCACTTGTTATGGAAAAAGCCTGCAGGACCACCCTGCCTCCCTATTCTTATTGTCTTTTCATTATTTGTCTGTTCTCCTGCTAAAATAGTAGGCCGTGACTGTGTCTATTCACCTCTGAACAGGTCTTAGTGTACTTAAAATACTAAATTTTTATTTTGGGGATATGAGTTATTTTAGAATTCTTTGAAAGGAAAATATTCAAATATACAAATTAAACCATGACTCAAAGGGAAAACATTTCCAATTTTCAGCCAGACAGTATTTAACTTATCAGTGCATTGAAAGACAATAGGACACAGAGATATAGGTTAAACTTTCTGTATTTGAATCCCAACTGATTCCTTTAAACACCTTAATCTCTCCATGCCTCTGCTTCCTTAGGTACATCCTGCTGATATAAATGTTAAGTCAATGAGTTGAGAACATTATCAAATTTTATACATTGGAGAATTACCTGTGTTGAATTGTTCTGCTACAGACTAAACTGGTACCATTGTGTTTTAAGATATTTCATGAATTATACATAGTTAATGAGATAACTGCTATGTGAGTATTACTTATATGATACTTCAACACCAAAATTAAGCATCAGAATACTTTTATGAACCATATCAAGTAATTAAATTATAGCATGTTAAAGACCCTGAATAGCCAGAGATATCTTGATAAAGAAGAAAAAAGCTGGGGGTATCATGCTCCCTGGCTTGGAGCTATAGTACAAAGCTATAATAAACAAAACAGTATGGTATTGGTATAAGAACAGACACATAGATCAATGGAATGGACTAGAGAGCCCAGAAATAAACGCACACATGTATGACCGATTAATCTATGACAAAAGAGGCAAGAATATGCAATGGGTAAATCACAGTCCCTTCAATAAATGGTATTGGGAAAACTGGACAGCTACATTCAAGAGAATGAAACTCAATTATTGTCTAACACCATAAACAAAAGTAAACTCAAAAGGGGTAAAACACCTAAATATAAGACATGCAACCATAAAACTCTTAGAAGAAAACATAGGCAAAAATGTCTTAAACATAGACATGAGAAATTTTCTTCTGGGTAGGTCCCCTGTGCAAAGGAAACAAAAGCAAAAATAAACAAGTGGGATTACATTAAACTAAGAATCTTCTGTACAGCAAAGGAAACTATCAACAAAACAAAAAGGCAACCTTAGTATGAGAGAGTATATTTATAAATGATATATCTGATAAGGAGTTAGCATCCAAAATATATAGAGAACTCATATGACTCAACACCAAAAAAACAAATAACCTGATTAAAAAATGGGCAGAGGAGCTGAATATACATTTTTCCAAAGAAGAAATACAGACAAAAGGCACATGAGAAGATGGGCCACATTGCTAATCATCATGGAAATGCAAATCAAAACCACAATAAGATATCACCTCACACTAGTCAGAATGGCCACTATTCAAAAGACAAGAAATAACAAGTGTTGGTGAGGATATGGAGAAAAGGGAACCCTCCTACACTGCTGGTGGGAATGTAAATTAGTTCAACCATTGTGGAAAGCAGTATGGAGGTTCCTCAAAAAACTCGAAATACCATTTGACCCAGGAATTCCACTCCTAGGAATTTACCCTAAGAAAATAGGATCACAGGTTCAAAAATACATATGCACCCCTATGTTTATTGCAGCACTATTTACAATAGCCAAGAAATGGAAGCAACCTAAGTGTCCATCAGTAGATGAATGGATAAAGAAGATGTGGTACATATACACAATGGAATATTATTCAGTCATAAGAAGAAAACAAATCCTACCATTTGCAACCACATGAATGGAACTAGAGGGTATTATGTTCAGTGAAATAAGCCCGGTGGAGAAAGACAGGTACCAAATGATTTCACTCATCTGTGGAGTATAAGAACAAAGGAAAAACTGAAGGAACAAAACAGCAGCTGACTCACAGAACTCAAGAAGGGATTAGCAGTTACCAAAGGGAAAGGGTTGGAGAGGGTGGGTGGGAAGGGAGGCATAAGGGGATTAAGGAATATTATGATTAGCACACATAATGTAGGGGGGGCACGGGGAAGGCAGTACAGCACAGAGAGACAAGTAGTGGCTCTATAGCATCTTACTGCGCCGGTGCACAGTGACTCTAATGGGGTATGTGGTGGGGACTTGATAATAGGGGGGAATGTAGTAATCACAATGTTGCTTATGTGAAACCTGAGCCTAGGATTGTATATCAATGATAACTTAATCAAAAAAAAAAGCACTGGAACACAAATATGTGCCCTAGAGAGGCAGACAAGACAGCGAAGTTCCAAGAGCTCACTCAAACTGCCACAGAATCACAGCCCATGCTGGGTGGCAGAGCTGAGCTGCTTGTTTCAATCCTGCCCACTTTAGGGATTGAATATTCTCTTCTCAGGTGACCCTGAATCCTTTGGAGTCTGGGAAGGAACATTTGCCATAAATCCAGTATTCTTTTATCAGCTGCCTTATACTGCCAAATTGTCCTGGATTCCCTATATAGCAGCACACATTGGGTTCAGCCACATGGACACTTTATGAGAGAGAGAGAGAGAGAGAGAGATACTTTGGTGGGTCGCCGCTGAGTGTGATTCAGAGTGTGCGATTTATGAAAATGAGAGGTCTTCTTTTCACCACTAGCCTTGAGGCAGGACTAACTAATACTGTTTCATTTTTTTTCTTCCTTCATGGTGATTTTCATGCTTCACTTTTTCTTTTCCCAATGTTGGCGTCACCTGCTTCAATTGGATGGATGTTAATAATTTAGAATTGTTGGCTGAGTGATTGGGCCCCTCATTCCTTCCTTCTCAAAATGTCTCTAGGTTCCTTAGTCAAACCAGCCCCTCTCCTTTTCAGGAAAATTTAAAATATACTAATCAATACTTTTCTCAAAAAAAAAAATCTGCTTTGTTGGACAAGACGCTATTTGCATTTGACATAGAAGAACTGTCACTATTATGCATCAGTACCAAGACTAGCAACTGCCTAAAGAGGGGTGATTAAAATATATATGGCAGTTCCCAAAGTAGTTTCTCATTTCTTGAGCAATATTGAATAACGTATTAATGTGAAAGCTAATTTTTAAAATGCTTATGGTACACACATTTTATATAATATTTTATTTTTACCTCAAAACTAAAATATGTTCTAGTTGTTTATCCTTTTACATTTATAATCATTTTAAATTAAAAATAACATCAGTGAGTTTAAAAGGAGGTGTGGGAAACAATTTTGAAACAAATTGCAAGAAAGCTTAAGACTCGCTGGTCTGGCACAGATTAGGCTATTTGGGTCATACTTTGAAAGGGCTTAGAAAATTGATATGATTTTATTTGATGAATGAGTACAGGAAAAGCGATTAAGAAAACCTTATAAACATTAATTGAAAAGATTCTCCATCTGTGAGTTTGGTAGAAGGAGAGCATCATACCCATTTTTTTTTAACAAATGCAAAAAGCTATTTAGCAATAGTTTGTCAATAACTGATAAAATTGTGACAAGCAACTAAGCAAT
Organism: Smutsia gigantea; assembly: GCA_032199065.1. Taxonomy (NCBI): domain Eukaryota; kingdom Metazoa; phylum Chordata; class Mammalia; order Pholidota; family Manidae; genus Smutsia; species Smutsia gigantea. The sequence continues at coordinate 20,395 of JAVSCE010018470.1, read as the reverse complement.
TTATATGGTCTACAATATGTATTTTAAGACAAGGGTGGCCAGCATGACCTTCTCTCCCCTGCAATCTTTATTAGGCCTTAGAACTCAAGTATTATAATCTTTGAATTAATGCTATTTCTGCTCAGGCAGTAGTGACTCTGACTCATGCATAATCTTTCAAGTCCTTTTCAGTCCTTATATTTAACTGAGATTTTATCTGTAAATCAGAAGTGTCTTTACCATAATGATTGATAAACATGCTGTTCTTTTGTATTAAGAAAGAGTATTGGATCATATACGTAATAAATAAAGACTACCCTGACTTAGGTAAGAAAAATTCCTTCTGGGAGAGAATAAAGACCCGCACAGAGAAAACAAAGTAAAACAGGAATTGAGGATTAGATGCTATTCAGAACCGTCTTCTTCTGCCTCACATTTATTGTGCTTATCTTACTCTAACTCAGAGCCAGCAATACTACAATGTCTAAAAATTATATCCAGAGAAATTTTGCTTGAAAGAATTTGGAGAAAACTAACTCGTGTCGTAATACTTGAGGATATCTGCCCCTAACTAAATGGCATTTACGTGCATGCCAACTTCAGTCTGTGAAGCAAAATGAAACAAAGTATGTAGAAAGTGTCTTTTTATACAGCCTGAAATATCCACTGGTTGCCTTTCATTTTAGCAGTTGCTTGGCATTGTGTTTACCCTTTAATCAGAGTGTGACATTCTCTTAGTCCTCTGTGTCTACTAGCGTCATTAAAAACACAAACATTTGCCACCAAAAAGAAGGAAATATTTTCATTTCAGGTACAATTCAAATGCCTTAAAGATATAAGAAAGAAATCTTGTCCTCGTCATTGTACCGTGAGCTCAAAAGGGGAACACAGTTTCAGTCTGATAAAATCTGATTGACTTATCTTTTATTAGACATGGTCTTTCTCCTTAAAAGGCTTATCTTGTTTGATAGCATTCTCCCCAATTAGAGCACTCCTTTGTACTAAGGCATTGTTTCCAGAAGGCCCCTGATAAAATGCAAATATGCCATCTGGCAAGCCTTTACCTCATTAGCTCACCCCATCACAGCAGCACATATTATGTATTACATTAGATATGGAAGAGACACTGAGCTGATGAACTTTAAAAGAAGAAGGTTGGAAATATCCCAAGTAGTGGATGCCACGGGGTATGGCCTAAGGGCAATAGAGCAGGAAATGGACAGTAAGGTGCATGCTGGGGGGAACTGAAGACCATGTTCAAAATTTGGCTTTTCATCCAGGTCATGGCTGTAATGGATTTGGAGAAACAAAATGCTAGAGCTGGAGAAGAAATTTGAAAACATGGAATCAAACACCTCTACTTTACAAATGAGTAATTGGGGGTTACAGATAGCTAAATGACTCCTGTAAGTGACCTCAGCTAGATTCTCACCATTAGATCTCCAAGCCCAGAGGCCAGCACTTACCTAATGCCTTAGCATTTCACAATATGCAAAGCTGCATAATTATTCACATGCAGTTTTGTGTGCATACTTGGTGGATGTTACTTTCTTCAACTACAGTGAAATCCTCTAATATTTTTCTTTTGAGTCTTCCCACAGCAGTGGATAGAGTTAGGGTTGTCCCAGAGCCAGTTGCTGCTGCCCAAGGTCAACCTCCCATCAGTAGAGTTTATTTAAGAATTCAGAGGAATTAAACTCCTAGCTATCCCTGTCCAGAAGGCTATGTGTGAAAACACTGAATAAAATTTCTCCTGGGTTCATAATTCCAAACCCAAGAAAAGAAAATCTTCTGTCATGGCTTGAAAATCACCTAATGACCCTCTTTTCTCCCTTGTTTCTTTGTCAAGATGGGAATATGAGATGGGTGCGTGATTCCAAAGATTACTTTCCACAGCAGAAGTAAGAGAGGCTTTATTTCTGCTGGTCCCTAGTAAATATTTTCTAATATTTGAGCAGAAACAGAATATCTGTAACTGAAGAAATGGTTGTGTTTGGGTTTTGAGATAGCAGCCGACAAGATTTCTCAGGAAGTACCCAGGCAACATCTGATACACCGACATGTTTAATAACAAACAGGCAAACAAACAAAACTGTATTTCCCTCAAAAGCCCTAATTTCAAATATTCTGTTTCATTGCTCATACTCATTTTAAACATAAACACTTTTTTTTCCTGATTATAAAACTGATGTAACCTATGAAAGATGTGGAAACTAACAGAACTATTAAGGAGACTACAACTGCCTCCTCCACTACAATTCCATTATCTAGAAATAAACTCTATAAGCTTCATATTATATTACTGTGCAGGATTGTTAGTTGTGAATTCAGCCGTTCCGTCAGCACCTTCGGTCATCTCCCCAGAGAAGCTGAGAACTACATTTGCCAAAATTCCTTTCTCTCTGTGAATCCAGGTTAGAGTTTCTTGTGAGGAAGAAGATTTGAATAGCAGAAAAAAAATAAGAGGCCATTACTCTTTGAAGGAAGTGACTGAGAGACTCAGGAGCATATATGAGATAGAAAATGGCTTTCCCAGTGGGCACTGGAGAGCTACCCACTTGACGACTGTTGACTGAGATAATCGGTTGGAGCTTCTCCAAGATTATTGAGAATGGCCTAGAGTGAAACCCTTCATACCTGGGATACACAGTACCTTCTTTTTCCCTGACTGAACCCTGACCATATATTTTCCTTTAACTTAGAAAAATGTATTTATATATCTGTATTTACATCTATGTGTATCTATGAAAATTCTCATTTCATTTCTTAATATTAAGTGCATTCTACCATTAAATAATATAATATTTATATAATCTTTTATTTAATCATTTTAGCATCTTTAGCTATTCTCCAGTATTTGGCAGTTAAGATTATTTTATTTTCATCAGTATCAAAAATGCTGAAATTCACAAAAGCAAGAACAATTTTTGTCTATATATCTAATTACTTGCTTAATAGATAGCCAGAAATACATTTACTGGGGCAAAAAATAGAATCACTCTAAAGCATTTGATACATAGTGTTGTTTTTTTTGCTGAAAAAGATTTTATAAATTAAACCCTCATCAGCAAATTTGCCTTATTATTCTACTGCATCATTAATATTAAATAATATGCTCATTTTTGTCAGAGCATGTATTCTGATATGTATTTTACAAAACTAGCCAGCTACCTCTTGTGCTTTGTACAAAGTAGATATTCAATAGATACCTGTTGACAAAATGATAATAGGAAACTTGGCAGGGCTTTTGTAGAAGTAAGAATGGATTTTAAAAGTGATGTAACATTTTTTTTTTGTACCCAGGAGTTCCAAAAGGCAACCAAAAATATTTTTCTCCAATGGAGACCTGAAATCTCCCATTGAATATTTCTGTTCAGTAGCAGACCACTGAGAGACTCTCTAATTGTCAAGGCAGTTCTTTGGGGCTTTAAAAGGAGCATGGAGAGCCAGATGCTGCTGATAGCTGGTGAGGCATTAGTGGCATGCAATCTTCTCGTAGGTTGTAAAATATAAACCTGGTATAAGTGACACTACAGATTTTAAGTAAAATGTGCACTTTTTAAAAAATTCTTTGAGTTACAGTGCACGACCTTGAACAACAGGCTGGCACTCTGAAGAAGAAAACCATCATGAGTGTTCCTGTATCTCTGGTCCATTGCCCGAGAGTGTTGAAAAGATCAGTGTCCTGAAAATATCCAATGTATGTTGTGGTGATTCAAAACATTTAAAGTCAAAGTAGAAATGGAGAGCAGCTATAAACAAAGAATATCTTAAGAATAGGCTGTCTTATGATAGCCTCACAAATATGCCAGAATTCTTCCAAGAAAAGAAGTAAACAAGAAGACAATAACAAAAATCACCAAGCAAGTCTTGTTGGCATTCAGTAACCAGGAACCCATTATTTGAGCAAGGTGAATACAGAATCACAAATGGTGGCAGGATTGCAACTAGAAGCTCTAAGTGTCTAGGTTGTAAAATCCCTGTCATTTGTTTAAAATATTTTTACAGAAAAACTTATATCTCTTAGGTATTGCAAACATAAACTATTATATATAAAAATAATAACTACTGAAATAAATTTTAGTTAAATGTATATGAAGTAAAACAATATTCTGGTAACTTTGCATCTAAAATCCATTACTTCTTCATGCTTATTCCTTGATGTTGATCTCATACACCATATTCTGTATCAGTTTTGCAGAGCAACTCTATGAAACTCTGAATTTTGCAGAGCAAAGTTCTTAGTCTAAGTGTCACATTTACCTACACAAAGAGGTCTGTAAATCAGAACTCATAGCCTCCCTCCAACCCTGATAGAGCAGGGCTTGCAACTTAAAATGGAAACAAAGGGCAATATCTCTTTTTTTATTCAGTTTCTTCCAGAGTTCCCTTAACTTTCTTTCTTTTTCTCCATGCACAGAAAATCAGATAGATATAGACAAGAGTCATCTAAATATTTCTGTCCAGTTTCTCATCTAGCTTATTTTTTGAAGAGTGAAAAAGACTACCATTGCTTTCACTATTCTCATATCTCCCCATTTAGCTTTGATTTAAAATTACTTTTGAACTTTGTTGAGTTTTCTATAAAAGGAACAAAAATTCCTTAACTTACTAACATTACTTAACATCTTAATGTTTTTTTTCCTCAGCATCATCTGATCTTCAAACATCTTTCTAAAAGAACTCTGAAGTTTACCTTAGCAAAATAAATCCTAGAACCTTCTTGTAATATAATTGTGTCTCAGAACAATCCATGTAAAATCAGATACAAAATTTGTAGAGAAATAAACCATCACTCAGAACAAGCTACATGATCTGCAGGGCCTGGTGCAAAATGAAAATGTGGGACCCCCTGTTAATAATTATTAAGGCAGCAGAAAGCAACAGCAGTGCATTGTTAAGCCAAGCACAGGCCCTTTTAAGTGTGTGGTCCCATGACACTGTACAATTCACACACTAGAAAGCTGGCCCTGCCACTACCTGTAAAAGAACTATTAAAATGGAAAATGAAGTTAAGACCCTTCAAATGTGAAGGAGGCTATAGGCAAATTTCAGGAGAAATTGAAGCCAAAATTCGATTCCCTGTTCCATTCAGGTAAATAGTCTGTGTTTGGTAGATAAAAAACCAGAAATCTCCGTGTGCCCTACAGGTTTGCCATTACATGTTGTTGGTCATTGTAGGAAAGGATTTCTCAACCATGGCAGTATTGGCATTTGGACTAGAAAAGTGTTTGTTGTGGAGTCTGCCCTGTGCATTATAGGGTGTGTAGAAGCATCCCTTTCCTCTATCCAGCAGCATCTGCCCCCAGCCAAAGTTAGGACAATGAAAAATGTCTATGGACATTTCCAAATATTCCAGGGTGGCAGAAATCACTGAACCACTGTTCCAGAGACTACATCATTTTCAGGCTTCATTGGTGACAAAGACTCTCTCCTCAACCAAACTTTAATCCAGCTCCTCTGAGTCCTCTTTTTGACTAGACTTTGCCTTTGGGCTCTGTTCTTGACCTCATTAGTCCAGTTGTAGCAAGAATCCTGCTGGGTCAGTTCAGTCCCCACTCCCTTAATATCTGACAACCCTTGATATTTGTTCAAATTCTTTATTCCCCACCACCAATATCTTATCACCCTGGCCTGCCTTCAGCAAAAGTCCTGTCAAGTTGGTTTAGCCAGAATCTCCCTCATCCCTGGTGTTCCCTCTTGGTAATTTTTTCCATCCATTGATCCCTACCCTGATCCTTGGCTTTAAGTCACTTGTCCTTGTTGTATTCAGAGTTAAGCTCTCTCCCTTACTGCAAAACCCCTTCACAGAAGTCCCCTGGATAAAGTCTGCCTTACCGTTCTTCAATAAGTGACATGAATCATTTTTTTTTTCAACACTGTTCAAGAGAATCTCTTGGGGTGTTTGCTAAAATCCAGATCCTGTAGGGCTCAACATCAGAGATTCTGATAGTGTAGGTCTTGTGTGGGGTCCACAAATATACATTTAACAAAGACTTCCCTCGGTGACTCTGGTGTAGTAACCTAACTTTACACTTAGAAGGATACTGACGTCCAGATGAATCAACGCAAATAGAGGTCTACCACTAGATGAGTAAAGCTTATTGATGGTTGGATATTATTGTCATATTTACTTAGGACAACACACACATATGGCTTCTAGATTAAATCTCCAATTCAATTTGCTTTTGTAGACACAGACACAATCCGCTTTGCAATTGGGTAAGCACCCATCTGGCAGAGAGAAAATGTGGAGCCTGTGAAATAAAACAAGTAAAGATTTTTCTTCATCGGCAGGGCTGCCTGAAATAATGATCAGCTAATGAAAGGACTGTAGGACTGAGCATTTGTGATTCTTTCAGAGTGAATTGGAGTGGATGGCCCTATTGAAACAATATCTGATGTCAGATTATTAATGGTACCTGCCCCTTTCTTTCTGACTTAGCTTAATTAGTTAAATATTTTTTGAGCACAAACAAGGTCAGATATCTGGAGGAATGCTCAACAAACTCACCCAATTACAGACTTTACAGACCTAAGATTTTAAAAATTAATTCCCATGTAATTGACAGAATTTTATAATCTGCTTGCAGATGTTTTGGATTTTATACTGTAGTGTGTTCAAAAGGCTAATAGACAACAAAAACAACAGGGAATCCCTTTCTTTTGGGGGTATTCTCTCTACTTTTTTTGTAAACCTGCAAGTCTCTCTCAGTAAATTTCTACCTCTGGGACTGTCTTCTTCCTCTGCTATTTTGAATGTCCTCATTCAAAATAGGAATCAAATCTGACTAGTTTCAATTAATGAATAAATCAAATCTGAAAAATTTTAATATCCGTTTTACTTTTTCTTCTAGTTATCCACTTCCACTGATGAGACAGTCACATTCTGTCTCATACTGAGCTATGGCTTCAAAGAATCCATTTCCAATAAGTCTCTGATAAACTCCTACTCTCATCACACCCTCAACCTATAGTCAGATTAGAATCAGGATCACTACAACCTTCTTTTTAAATAGCCTTTCTAAAAGAGATGGAGTCTGTAGGAAACTGAAGATCAGCTGCAAAGAACATGTGAATCAGGGATGCAGAACATTGTCATTCTCGGCTTGCAACATCTTTAGAAAAAGGTTCTTTTGAAAAAAGTCCATTTGATTCTCAAAATTAGCAGTTCCTTTGCACAAGTATATCAATGTCAAAATGAATTTCATTATATTTCATTGGTTTCTCTCAAGGCATCTACATGTTTAGCAGAACTCCTTTTCCTAGATGCCATGAATGTTGCCCATTGAATGACGTACTTCAAGAAAAGGATACGTAATTATTTAATTTATGAAGCATAAGGTGACGACAGCTGGCATAAGGGGTCCACCTTCAGTCCAATGTATTTGATGTTATTTCTTGCATTTTGTTAATATGCACAGAGTCCTAAAAATTATAGATTAAGTTCTTTTTAACCTCCCCCAGTATAGAGTCCTAATCAGAATAAAAATATCTCAGTGAAGACCCTTTCATGGGTTTTGAAATTTACTATTCAGAATTGGTAAAAAATGTGCAGGGAAATCGATGAATATGTATGTGCACAAACAATGGATTTTATGAACATGTATTTCAACTTTCCACACTTTACTGCATCACTAAAGAATTGAAAGTCATGCCCAACGTGGAAAAATTTGTAGGTTTGGGGGCATTGCAGGCTTTCCTGGTTCAAATATATTCTTAAAACACACTTCACATGTTTTCAGGTGGAACTTAATACTTGGGCTTACTTGTAACTCTTTTGCATCATAGACAGAATGCTAACAACTTGAGAAAAGATTTGCATCTAGACTGAGTCTGATACAGGGCTTAGTCTGTTCACAAATATAGATGTCTTCCCATATAAGGTCCCTAGAGTTAAGACAGTGCAGAAGTTTGATGGGAGAGTTATTCCTCTATATGCACTGCTACCTTTCCCATTTATGGATTGGGTGAATTGCTCTCATAGATCCTCATGGCTCTTTTTGTAATGAACTCAGGTCTCCTGCTGCCTAATGGTGCAACTTCAAGGGTGTTTTCTCTTGAAGTTCCATGTTATTGTTTATTGAAGGCTTTTTGCCAGAGTGCCCTGCTGTAGAATTTTTCTCAGTCTGTAAGACCCATATTTCTTATTTTTCAATGTATGTGTGTATATATATATATATATATATATATATTTTTTTTTTACTCTTCCAGCTTACTTATACCATGCTATATTCTCAGAAGGTCTTAATAGATACACAACTAAGTTGTATAATTAATATTTTTTGATGTTTCATTTGCCTCTCACTTTCACATTAGCAAATCTCTTTCATACATATTTATCCTCCTTTTTCCTTGCCATAGCCCTGTGAAGTAGATAAGACAGTTATTATTATCTCCATTCCACAGATGGTGAAATTCTGTGTGAGATCTATTGTCACTTCCCGAAGAACATACCCAGAGTAAATGACAGAATGAATTTAACCTGAACCTGTGGGTTCCTGATACAGTGCTCGTCCCATAATTCCAAGCTGCCCCTTTGTGCCACTTGTCTCTTAGGGACACTGGAAAGTGATCACACCTAAGATACAGCCTATGTGATTGATAAGGAACTTCACAATTACTCAAAAGAGTGAGAAAGGGTAGAAAGGTCAGACTCTGCAACAGGGCAACTAAGTGGTTAATTTGGAAGTAAATGTCTGTGATTTTTGTTTAAACCCTATTCAGTATCCAATCTGCATATGTGCAAATCTTCCTTTTATTCTGGAATTAGTCTTCTCCCTAAGTTCTCCACATAAGAACTAAGAAAAGTGACTCTGGCCAAAGTTGTCTAGAAATAGGGTTTATTATTTTTGGATCAAGTTCTGAAAGGGACAAAATAATTGTAGTGGCCTTCATTAAATTGCAGTCACCTTTCTGATTCGGTACAGTGGCCCTGTGAAACCAATGCTGATTTTCGTACTAAGAAGTGGAGTACTGCTGTGACAAATACCTAAAAATGTGAAAGTGGCTTTTACAAATTATTGGTAGATATATGGATGCTAATGACTCTGTCAGTGAGAACTCAGGAGGAAGTGAGGAATATGACAGAGCTTATATTGTCTATGACAATAACGTATTATCATAAACAGAATGTTAGAACTATGAATGTCAATAGGAATGATTGCTTTTGGTGGGCAGTCAGAAAGAAATGAGAATGTGCTGTTGGAAACTAGAACAGCGATTCTTGTTATATAGAGGCAGAAAACAGCTAAATTGTGTCCGACAGTTTTGTAGAAGTTAGGGTTTATAAGTGATGAACTTAGGTATTTAGCTGATGCGACGTACAAGCAATGTGATGAAGGTGCATGCTGGTTTCTCCTGGTGCTTATAGTAAAATGTGAGAGTGAAGAGATGTATTGAATGAAGACTATTAAACAAAAATAAACCAGGGTTTGATGAATTGGGAAGTTGTCTGTCCAGACTGCAAATGATGCTAAAGATAGGGGTTTCACTGTGAGGCTAGCATGCTCTGAAGAGATAATCAAGGGTGTGGCTGGACAACTATTGGCTGGTGCCTCTAAAGGATCAAAAGTTCAAAGTATTGCTTCAGACAGAGGGTTTTTTTAAAGAGAATAGAAATGTGACTTACAGATCCACTCAACCATCTCAGCAGAAGCCAAAAATAGAAGGTGGGATTTTCTAGGTAAGAATCTATCAGTGTGAATCAACATTTATCCTTATTAATTCAATGACTGACATGACTGTATATTTTTCTATGTATTTTGGCTGTATGTTCTTTGAGAATTTTTTATTTTAAAAGTTTTATTTTAGAATAGTTTTATATTTATAGAAAAGTTTCAAAAACAATACAGAGAATTCCCATATACCTGACACTCAGTTTCTTTAATTGTTAACATCTTGTATTAGTATGGCACTTTGTCACAATCAATGAACCAGTATAGATTCATTACTATCAACTAAAGTCCATCCATCCTTTATTCAGATTTCCTTGTTATGATCAGATATCCTTTTTCTGTTCTAAAGTCTCATGCAGGATAACACACTACAATTCAGTCATCAAGTCTCCTTAGACTTGATGTCTCTAAAACTGTGACAGTTGCTCATACTTTGTTTTTACATAGTCCCGTTAGCTTTGAGGATCCCTGGTCAGATATTTTGTAAAATGTCCCTCAGTGGGTTTTTTTCTTATGTTTTGATCATGATTAGACTATAATTATTAGTTTTTTTGAAGATCACACAGGTAAAGTGTCCTTTTTATCACATCATATGAAGGGTACATGTTATTAAGACTTACCTCTGTTTATGTTGACCTTGATCACCTTCATAAAATAGTGTTTTGTCAGACTTCTCCAATGTGAAAGTCACTCTTTTCATCCCCTTCTCCCATAGTGTGCTCTGTGGAAGAAAGTCATTATGCATCGTCTGCACTCAAGGGAGGAGTGGCTCATACCCCGCTTCTTGGAGGGCCGCATATCTGCATGAATCATTTGGAATGATCTGTCTGGGTCTTGTTTAGTTACTTAAATTTATTTATATCAGTTTGGACTCACAGATATTTATTTTGTACTTTACGTAATAATACAATGCTTTCTCTAACTGACCGTGTTTGGCCCTAGGGTGTGCTTTCAGTTGGTTCCTTTGTCCTTTCTACATGCTTCCATCACTGTGGTGTTCTTGAGCACTCACTTTCTGGCATATTTCAGGATCATCCTGTATATTTTCTGCCATAGTTCTAGAATCAGCCATTTCTCCAAGGAGCGCTGATTCTTTTTATTAGAGAATGTGTAAACCAAGCTCTGAGTGATAGATCTGCTTATTGCTACTGAGGTGCCATTGCTTCTAGGTCCTTGGAGCTGGCAGGTCAAGAGAGAATATGTGTGTGTATACTAACCCAAGCATATACATATATTAGTCCGCTAAGGCTTCCATAACAAAGTACCACAGATTGAGAGGTTGGTTGATTGGTTGTTTGGTTGATTGATTGATTGATTTAGTTTTTTTTTTATTTGCATAGTTCCAAAGCATAACTTATTTATTTATTTGTAATAAGGTTGATATAAATTATTATACTGGTTTCAGATGTACAACATAGTGACTCAATAATTATATACATTACTGGGTACTTGCCACAATAAGTTATCCCATTATCATAACAAGATATTACAATATTATTGGTTATAGTCTCTATGTTATACTTCCATTCCTGTGTCTAGCTTATTTTAAAGTTGTAGTTTATACCTCTTTATCCCCCTCACCTATTTCACCCTGTGGTAACCAATACTCTGTTGTCTATATTTGCAGTTCTATTTATTGTTTGTTTGCTTGCTTGCTTTGTTTTGTTTGTAGTTTCCACATGTAAGTGATATCATATAGTATTTGTCTTTCTCTGCCTGTCTTTCTTTACTTATAATGATACCCTCTAGGTCCATCCATGTTGTTGCAGATGGTAAGACTTCCTTCATTTTTATGGCAGAGTAATATTCTGTTGTGTATAGGTACCATATCTTCTTTATCCATTCATGTATTGATTGGCACTTGGGTTGCTTCTATATTTGGCTGTTGTAAATAACACACAGTGAACATGGATTCATGTATCTTTTTAAAATATTGATTTTGTTTTCTTTGGGTAAATTCCTAGAAGTGGAATTACTGAGTCATGTAGTATTCTATTTTTAGCTTTTTGAGGAACCTCCATACTGCTTTCCACAGCGGCTGCACCAATTTACATTTCCAACAACAATGTAGGAGGGTTCCCCATTCCCCACATCCTCACCAGTACTTGTTATTTCTTATCTTTTAGATAATAGCCATTTGACTGACATGAGGTAATACCTCATTGTGGTTGTGATTGACTTTTCCCTAATGATTAGTGATGTTGGGCATTTTTTCATGTGCCTGTTGTCCATCTGTATTTCTTCTTTGGAAAAATGTCTGGGCAGGTTCTCTGCCCTTTTTCTAACTGCATTGTTATTTTTTATTTTGTTGTTGAATTGTATGAGTTCTTTATATTTTTGGTTATCAGCCTCCTGTCAGATAAGTCATTTACAAATATATTCTCCCATACTGCAGGCTTGCATTTTTGTTCTGTTGATGGTGCCCTTCGCTGTACAAAACCTTTTTAGTTTGATGCAGTCCTATTTGTTTATATTTGCTTTTGTTTCTCTTGCCCAGGGAGACTTACCCAGAAAGAAATTTCTCATGCTGATGTTCATGAAATTCTTGCCTGTTTTCTTCTAAGAGTTTTATGATGTCATATTGTACATTTAAGCCTTTAACCTATTTAGAGTTTACTTTTGTGTATGGTGTAAGGCAGTGATCTAGTTTCATTCTTTAACATGTAGCTGTCCAGGCTTCCCAACACCATTTTTTAAAGGGTCTGTATTTTCCCCACTGTATATTTATAGCTCCTTTGTCATATATTAATTTACCATATATGTGTGGACTTATTTCTGGGCTGTCTATTCTGTTACATTGATCTATGAGTCTCTTGTTCTGCCAGTACCTTACTGTTTTAATCACTGTAGCTTTGTAGTACAACTTTAAATCAGGGAGTGTGATACCCTCAGCTTTGTTCTTCTTTTTCAAGATTGGTTTGGCTTTTTGGAGTCTTTTATGGTTCCATATAAGTTGTAGAATTATTTTCTCTAGTTCATTGAAGAATGCCATTAGTATTTTCATAGAGATTGCATAGAATCTGTAAATTGCTTTGGACAGGATGGACATTTTGACAATATTAATTCTTCCTATCCATACTGTTAAGACATTTGTATGTTAGAAAGAATAAAATAAATGTGATGAAAATTCAGGAGCCTTCTTCCTCAATAAAATTTCTAGGAGTGTAGTGGTATGGAGCATGTCAAGATATTCCTTCTAAACTAAAGGATAAGTTGCTGCATCTGGCCCCTCCTACAACCAAAAAAGAGGAAAAAATACCTAGTGGTCCTCTTTGGCTTTGGGGGGTCAACACATTCCAACACATTTGGGTGTGTTACTGTGGTCCATTTACAAATGACTCAAAAAGCTGCTGGTTTTCAACTTAACGCAAGAGATGGTTCTATGCCAGGTTCAGGTTGATACCCTAGCTGCTGTGCCCTTGTGCCGTATGACCCCACAGATACAAATGTGCTTGACACAGATGTTAAGAGCCTTTTGCAGGCCTTTGGCAGTGAATTGCAGCACTGATCATTAGACTTTTGGAGGAAAACTCTGCCATACCATACCATAGTCTACTAATAACTACTTCCCTTTTGAGAAATAGCTTTTGGACTGCTATTGGTCCTCAGTAGAAACTGAACCCTTCACCATGGGCTACTAAGTTACCATGTGACCTGAGCTGCCCATCATGAGCTGGGTGTCATCTCACTCACCAAGCCACAAAGTTGAGCAGCTCTACATTATCAAATAAAGTCATATTTATGTGATTGGGCCAAGTAGACCCTAAGGGCATAAGTAAGTTATTAGAAGAAGTGGCCAAAGTGCTCATGGACCCTAATCCTACTACATTGTCTTCTTCCTCCTATCCTACACCTATGGCCTCATGGGAAGTTCCCTCTGATCAATTAACAGAGAAAGAGAATACTCAGAACTGGTTTATAGATGGTTCTGCCTGATATGCAGACACCCCTTGAAAATGGAGAGCTATAGCACTACAAGTCCTTTCTGGATGTATACATAATATCCACAAAGAAATAAAAATATGATTTATGACTATATATATTCTCAACAGATAGGGAACTTCTGTATTTGAGCTAGGTGTAAATGAAATCTAAATATTTCCCTTATAATTTTACACACTGAATGTTTGTAAATGAAACTGTTTCCAAGTTTCATTCAAACCCTGACTTTGCTCCATAATTTACATGCTTGTTGGAGACCTTGGGATACACTCATATCAGCCTTGGCCTTGCCATCTTTTCTGTATTGCTTGGTGAGTCAGAACAGTGGGTAAATAGTAATATTCTTGGAAACCATTCTTTCACGAGAGTGGCTAGGACTAATATCATTATACACAGAGGTAATTGCATGTCACATAAAAATATTCCACTAAATCAAATGTTTCTATAACTCAACTTTCCGTTATCCACATCTTAAAAATTCCATGGTCATTCTCTAGGCCACTAAGCAAAAAAGGATGTGTTAAGGCATATATGTTTAAGTGGAAATGATTAATAGCCTTAACCAGGTATTGCTAATATATTTAACTTTTTTATAGTTAAAAACAGTTTATATATACATATACATAATTGTGAGAATATGCTTTTAGGATTCTTCCCAATGTCTTGGAAGGAGCTCTTTGAAAGTGAAGAGCCTGAATATTAATCTCTATTAGCTTTCTAGTGCATCTACACCTGCTTTGTAGAAGATATGAGTTATATATTTAAGGATGTAAATGAGTTGGCCAGAACTAATGGGAGAAAAATATTCTAAACAATGTGTACAGACCCTCTATGGAGACCCTTGAGAGAAGTTCACACATGAGAAAATGTATCTCTGTGTGAAGAAATGGAAGATAGAAGATGTCAGATCATAATTTTCAAACAATTAAAAATAAAAATCTGCTCATCTTCTATCATCTATCTATCTATCTATCTATCATCTATCTATCTATCTATCTATCTATCTATCTATCTATCTATCTATCTATCTATTATCTATCTAATACTGGATAAGATTGCAGAATTTAATATAGAGCTGGTTAATACTCTAGAGAGCAGTAAAAATAAAAAAAATATTTTCTGCCAAACACAAACAACTTGCATCTTTGTGAACAAAAATTAGTGTCAAGTTAGCAGTTTCTAAAAGCTGTGATTTCTTTGCAGAGTCTGGACCTTAATTAATAATATTAATGATGCATAGTAAGTCAAATTCCATAGTGTGTATCACCAGATAACCCATTATGTGGACTTATTAGATAATGCTTTATTATGTCATTTAAAGGACAAAAAATAACTTTTCTATCTTATTTTTAGGTTTTGGATAGTTTTTCTCAAGGGGTAAGCTAGGGCACTCTTCAATTGTTAAGCAGTCTGCCTGGTTTGTTGTCTAGGACAAAGAACAATCTTTGGGCTCTCCTAAAGCAAGGCAATAATAAAGTTATTGCTACTTTATAATCTTAAAACAACTGTTCTGCTAGTAGGGGAAAGGATAACTATATCAAAATAGTCTGGAGATGGGCTGAAATGTTAAGCACTATTGTGAAATTACATTTGGGATAGACAGGTGAGGGTGGGAGTTGTCATTGTCATAGAACATAATTAAATTGAACTGGTATAAACTGGATCTGACCAATATAAACCAACTGACACAAGTAATCATACTACTGATAATCAACTCTGGGTGCTCTTCTCTGTATGAAGTTTTTTCTACTCAAAGAAGATTTATTTTTATTGCAAAATCTATAGTCTCTACTATGAGTTACTGAAATCTATTGTATATGGAGAATGAATTTTGTGGATATTCTAAATTTTTATGATGATTTATGTTATATAATTTGATACTTTCCTATAAGCTTAAATAATTCATTTTCCTTTCTTTTGAAATGTAGAATTGTTTAGTCCTTAGGATATTACTGTTATAGAGTCATTTGTAAATGTTACTTTTTAATTTTTTTCTTTCTGAAATAATAAAATATTATCATGCTTTTAAAAAAAGCAAACATTAAAAGAAAAATGATTTTAAAATTTCATAAAATGTAATGATTCCGAGTTTGCAACAGCATTAAACTATTCTAAGGTTGCTGTGGCTTTTTTTTGTCTTTTTTTTTCCGTTTAACAGCAGTGAACTTTTATCCTGTGTGGTTCATATGGGAAGTCAATCCAGTCTTTCAAACTGGATTTCCCTTGTTGATAATTAATCAACAGAGTATTCCCGAAATATCACTTAACTCATCTCCTGATGCCCTGTGTGAATCATAGCTCCGGAAAGGAAGCATCAGCACATTTCACTAATGGGATCAAATGACTCAAGTGATGGTACTACCCCAAGGTGAACTAATTGAATTTTGAATTTTATGCTCACTCTAAAACAGGGCTTTCCAAATCTCAGCAGATTAGCTATTGTTGCCTTTTTCTGTCTCCTATTTTCTTTATCACTGCTCTTGAAGAGAATTGTTGAGATATGCTCTTCTATTCCCCACCCCAGAAATTCCCAGTATGTCTGGACATTAAAGTTCGAATTTGATTTTTTGAATACCAGTAATCTAGTGATAGGCAGTATCAAGCCCTGTACCTGGTTTAATCCTGGTGAGTAAAAGAAAACATGGGGGGATCAGTGCATCACAGAGTTACTATTGTTGAATAATAATGTCCTAGTTTAAAGCAACACAAATTAGACCCCCCAGATTCCACTCTGGGTGAGCTGCTTTCAGAGAAAATAGCAAGATCTCTCCCTATGGGTCAAAGCTAACGAGAAATAATGGTGATAGTTATAACATTTATTTCAAGAGTGGTTTTGGAAATTTAAATTTGTTGCATAATCTCTGAAGAATAGAAATATATGGCGAAAAATGCAGAAAACAGCATAACAGCTTTCAGACACCAATTCCTAAGCATGATTTCCTGTGCATTTTACCATGCTGATAAAACTGGCCTCTTTTCCTGGCGCTTGTCAACTTGTTTATTGGCACATGCCAGTTAATCAAGTGCTAATGGTGAAAAATACGAAAGAGATGTTATTTGATTTTGGCATATGCTAATGATTTGAACTCCCATTTAACCAAATGGTTTATGTTTGTAAAATAACACCACAAGTACTTCCTTTCTTTCCCTAAATGCACACACACACGCGCACACACACACACACACACACACACACACACACACACACATTTACTTGTTACTTGAGAATATAATCTAATTGATATATGGAAAACATTTTTTTCTTAATGTTTGTAGCACTTTTAACCTTTACATATAATAATATTTCAAACTCTTTAGGGAGAGGAATATATTCAATTACTAGCCTCTTATTAGTACTTAGCTTGAAAGATGCAGACTTAATGGAATTTGTTTTTTTGCTTTCCCCTTCCCTGCCACCAATGCATCTCACTAGAATGAAACCCAATATATTAATTACGGGGTCCACTTCCTGAACAAGACCATATAGAATTGAAAATTCCATAGTACTGAAAAAAGTTATTACAGTATTTCTTGTTTCTAGGCCTTGTCTGAAACTTGCAAATTATGTAGAGCTTTGATAAAATATTTCATATCACTGCAAGGTTTTTTGTATCTGATTTGAAAATCACCCAGTAATTGTGGGCCCCTCATTGTTACTCACTCCATGGACAGAATTTACAAGGCAATAAGCAAAAAAGAATGGAAGGAAATACAAAGTCAGGTTTCACTCATTATGTCAAGTGACAAAGGAATTTAATATTTAAAATACCTTGGCACAGAAAAGATTATTTTCAATAAAATGTGATTGAAAATGACTTCATTAGAAGGCTAGTCATATAACCCTTCTAATAAGGTTGGCCTTAGAGATGCATATGCTTATATTCTTTTAGGGCCTTGATTAACAAAATGGTGAATAATACTTAGTTGTTTAACTTCACTGCATATTAAATTCTTTTAAAAAGTATTATTTGGTTTGGTTATAATAATAGCTAAATTGATATTTTGATAATTACTATATGCCTTCTACCACTCTTTTGTGTAGCTATTATCTCATTTAATCCACAACAGCAATCCTAGGTGTTATTATTAATTTTCTCTATTATAAATTTAAGAAAACTAAGACATATTTTATATTTTATATTGAGCAGTTTGCTGCATATCCTGCTTCCTCTTCCCCAAATATACAAACTTAAGATTGCATTTTACTTTTAATTGCACTATAATTTTAATGACAATTCTGTGGTACAAAACTATATAAACTCACTTCCCTTTCTTAAATGTCTGATGTTTTTTGGGAATACAGCATACTAAAGTACAGGCTTTTGTCACCAGATAGATTTGCAGCATACGTATTACTCATGACAAATGAACTTGATGATGTTACCAAAATCAGTTCTTCCTCCCTCTCCCTTGTATCTCCTGCTTTCTCTCACTAGTATACAGATTTCCTGTTCATGTATCTGCCAGGCTCCTATTTATTTACTGTGACCTGCTTCAATGGTCATCTTGGTAAGAAGGATCTCCTTCAGATGGTTCCTTAAACTCAGGTGATTATTTCATTCTTTTGCTACTGGTGTATCTCACACACATACTCAGGTTTTGCTCTCTCAATATGCTTTGTGATTCTGTGGAACGGTCACTAAATCTTAGTCTTCATTTTAATTCTAGGACCAACATTCTAACTGGAGGGTTATATTCTAACCCAATGGGTACTTGCTGAATGAGTAAATACTTGATTGAATTTAATAAATTCATGATTGAATAGATACATGATTGAATAAAACATCAGATTCTATAATGCTTTGATGAAGGTAGAATGCCGCTCTCCCCATGAGAGTTCACAGCATGCAACTAAAATATACTTTTCTATATGTAAATGCCAGTAAACATTGACCTTCTCTTGTCCTCTTTTGGATACAGAGAGGAAGGCTATTCTGTGATTTCAGATTTCAGATTATTTATACCAAACCTACCTTCCTAGGATAGTCTATCTACTTCTCCATTATTTCCTGTTTCATCTCTGTTTGAGAACCTGCTACCAGTGACTCTATTGGAGTCAGTAGACTGGCCATGACAGAATGCTGTGCACTTCACAGAAATGTCCCAAATACAGGATAGTCATGTTTTCTCATGTGCATGTGTATTAAAGATGCCCAGTATCCAGGGTTCTAAATTCACAGTTTTACCAGAGCACAAAATTATACTTAAGATTGAAAATCTCCTTGTTTATCTCTTATTTCGTATTCTTTATAGTTCCCAAAAGTGATTTTTTTAATACTGTAAATTTAGCATAAGCTAAAAAAAGCTTTATGATTTTTTAAAACCAGTTTTGACTCTAAACAATAATATTTTACCAGCTTCTGAGGAATATATTAGAACAAAATACAGTTTCTATTCTTATAGTTCTCACTAGCTTTTCAAATGTTTTTGAAGAGTATGCTGTCAGGTTATTAGTCAAACTGAGAACCAACTGCTCCAACTGTTTAGTCTAAATGATAAGTGATTGCTTTGTTTTGAATGCATTTTAAATAAATTCATGAGTAAGTTTTTGGGTTGCATATTATAGTTTATTGTTATATTGTCTTAACTCACATGTTTGTGTGTATACACACACACACACAGGCAATGTTTCTTGACAGTGAAGAACTCACTAATTTCTTTGTTTGTTCCAAATGTATTCCCCATTAAAATTCCAAAGTGTTAGGAACAAGAAATATACTACTGTTTGACAATATGCTTACTATGTTAAACCTAATTGGCCTGCAAAACATACATAAGTCAATAAATTTGGAACCAAATATTGACAGAAAGACAAAGACATTTACATATTCGGAAAGGGAAATAGCTATTGTTTTAATCTTTTTGAACAAGAATCCTGGGAATCCCAGGGAATCAACAAATGGGGTTCGGAATTTTATGTAATAGTTTTAGGTTGTTTTCATAAATGAGTATGGGCTTTCTTTGACAGAGGTTTTAAAACTTTCTCCATATTTTCAAAGATATTCATAACCCTCAAACCAATACAAACCACAGCAACAGAACTTGCATGCTTTAAAAAATATTTGATTAATTCCAGAATCATAATGAATAATATCACTTGTGGATTGAATCAGTCTACAAAATATTACTGTTAGCGTCCATAGTCAGAATATTCCTTTAATAAGTATGAGTTGTAATCTGGAATATAAACTAGGTGACAATTGTGAAATTATTTCATAGCTATACAGTGCAAACCAGTGAAGATGTTTATAGGGCACATAGTAGAACATGATCAAGTTCATTAGCTCAACATTTTTAAGGTACATTTTGTAACTATTAATTTACTTTAAGACACCTCTCAGGGAGCCAAATCTCTATTTTCACATAAGACTTTATTTTCCAGTTACGGTGGCCTTTGCCTTGACTGGGCATCCTATAGCCTTACTCTATCATGTTACTTAGTTTCACTTTTACACTACAGAGTAGCACAAACACTCTTATTTTAGTTTACACCATAGCCACCTGTTTTTTACCTACTAAAATCATTATGTTTATGCACTGAGTCCATTTATCTATTTTATACACATTTTTGTAACTTATTTACTTTGTCAGTATATTAACCAATGACCTCCAAACTCACCAGTTCTAAAGGGGTTTAACTTGAGCATGTAACACCACTTGGGATGCTCGCAGGATATCCTCTAGGACATGTTCTGAAGAGAGGAAACATGTCAAATGTGGACAAATGTTCCTTCAGGACTCTCCTTAGCTATGTGACTTTAAGTATTTCTCCTCTGTAAGTTTCCATTTTCACATCT
>JAVSCE010018469.1:0-74425 GCA_032199065.1 Smutsia gigantea | reverse complement strand
AGGTGATATCTCATTGTGGTTTTAATCTGCATTTCTCTGATGATTAGCGAAGTGGAGCATCTTTTCATGTGCCTGTTGGCCATCTGAATTTCTTCTTTGGAGAAGTGTCTATTCATGTCCTCTGGCCATTTCTTAATTGGATTATTTGCTTTCTGTTTGTTAAGGTGCATGAGTTCTTTATATATTTTGGATGTCAACCCTTTATCAGATACGTTTTTTATGAATATATTCTCCCATACTGTAGGATGTCTTTTTGTTCTACTGATGGTGTCCTTTGCTGTACAGAAGCTTTTCAGCTTGATATAGTCCCACTTGTTCATTTTTGCTTTTGTTTCCCTTGCCCGGGAGATATGCTCATGAAGAAGTTGCTCATGTTTATGTCCAAGAGATTTTTGCCTATGTTTTTTTCTAAGAGTTTTATGGTTTCATGACTTACATTCAGGTCTTTGATCCACCTTGAGTTTACCTTTGTGTATGGGGCTAGACAGTAGTCCAGTTTCATTCTCTTACATGTAGCTGTCCAGTTTTGCCAACACCAGCTGCTGAAGAGGCTGTCATCCCCCCATTGTATATCCAAGGCTCCTTTATCAAATATTAATTGACTGTATATATTTGCGTTAATGTTTGGATTTTCTATTCTATTCCACTGGTCTGTGGGTCTGTTTTTGTGCCAATACCAAATTGTCTTGGTTCTGTGGCTTTGTAGTAGAGCTTCAAGTAAGGGAGCATAATTGCCCCTGTTTTATTCCTCCTTCTCAGGATTACTTTGGCTATTCAGGGTCTTTTGTGGTTCCATATGAATTTTAGAATTATTTGTTCCAGATCATTGAAGAAAGCTGTTGGTATTTTGATAGGGATTGCGTTGAATCTGTAGATTGCTTTAGGTAGTACAGCCATTTTGACAATATTTATTCTTCCTAGCCAAGAGCATGGGATGAATTTCCATTTGTTAGCATCCTCTTAAATTTATTTTAGGCATGTCTTGTAGTTTTCAGAGTACAGGTCTTTCACTTCCTTCGTCAGGTTTATTCCTAGGTATTTTATTCTTTTTGATGCAATTGTGATTGAAATTGGTTTCCTGATTTCTCTTTCTGTTTGTTCATCATTAGTGTATAGGAAAGCAACAGATTTCTGTGTGTTAATTTTGTATCCTGCAACTTTGCTGAATTCAGATATTAGTTCTAGTAGTTTTGGAGTGGAGTCTTTAGGGTTTTTTATGTACAACATCATGTCATCTCCAAATAGTGACAATTTGACTTCTTCTTTACCAATCTGGATGCCTTGTATGTCTTTGTTTTGTCTGATTGCTGTGGCTAGGACCTCCAGTACTATGTTGAATAACAGTGGAGAGAGTGGGCATCACTGTCTTGTTCCCGATCTTAGATGAAAAGCTTTCAGCTTCTCACTGGTAAGTATGATGTTAGCTGTGTGTTTGTCATATATGGCCTTTATGATGTTGAGGTACTTGCCCTCTATACCCATTTTGTTGAGAGTTTTTATCATGAATGGATGTTGAGTTTTGTCAAATGCTTTTTCAGCATCTATGGAGATGATCATGAGGTTTTTATTCTTTTTGTTGATGTGGTGGATGATGTTGATGGATTTTCGAATGTTGTAGCATCCTTGCATCCCTGAGATGAATCCCACTTGATCATGGTGTATGATCCTCTTGATGTATTTTTGAATTTGGTTTGCTAATATTTTGTTGAGTATTTTTGCATCTATGTTCATCAGGGATATTGGTCTGCAATTTTCTTTTTTGGTGAGGTCTTTGCCCGGTTTTGGTATTAGAGTGATGCTGGCTTCATAGAATGAGTTTGAAAGTATTCCCTCCTCTTCTAATTTTTGGAAAACTTTAAGAATGGTTGTTATTTCTTCTCTATATGTCTGGTAGAATTTAGAGGTGAATCCTTCTGGCCCAGGGGTTTTGTTCTTGGATAGTTTTTTGATTATCGATTCAAAAAACTGGTGATTGGTCTGTTTAGTTTTTCTGTTTCTTGCTTGGTCGGTCTTGGAAAGTTGTATTTTTCTAAGAAGTTGTGCATTTCTTCTAGGTTTTCCAGCTTGTTAACATATAGATTCTCATAATATTCTCTTATAATTCTTGGTATTTCTGTGGGGTCTGTCATGATTTTTCCTTTCTCATTTCTAATTCTGTTTATGTGTGTACATTCTCTTTTTCCCTTAATGAGTCTGGCTAGGGGTTTATCAATTTTGTTTATTTTTTCAAAGAACCAGCTCTTGGTTTCACTGATTTTTTTCTATTGTTTATTCTTCTCAATTTTATTTATTTCTTCTCTGATCTTTATTATGTCCCTCCTTCTCATGACTTTGGGCCTCATTTGTTCTTCTTTTTCCAATTTCAGTAATTGTGTCTTTAGACTATTCATTTGGGAATGTTCTTCCTTCTTTAAATAGGCCTGGATTGCAATATACTTTCCTCTTAGAACTGCCTTTGCTGTGTCCCACAGAAGTTGTGGCTTTGTGTTGTTGTTGTCATTAGTCTCCATATATTCTTTGATTTCTGTTTTGATTTGGTCGTTAACCCATTGATTAATTAGAAGAATGTTGTTATGTCTCCATGTATTTGTGAGCCTTTTTGTTTTCTTTCTAAAATTTATTTCTAGTTTTATATCTTTGTGATCTGAGAAGTTGGTTGGTAGGATTTCAATATTTTTGAATTTACTGATGTTCTTTTTGTGGCCTAGTATGTGGTCTATTCTGGAAAATGTTCCATGTGCACTTGAGAAGAATGTGTATCCTGCTGCTTTTGGGTGCAGAGTTCTGTAGATGTGTGTTAGTTCCATCTGTTCTAGTGTGTTGTTCAGTGCCTCTGTGTCTTTACTTATTTTCTGTCTGGTTGATCTGTCCTTTTGAGTGAGTGGTGTGTTGAAGTCTCCTAAAATGAATGCACTGCTGTCTATTTGCTCCTTTAATTCTGTTAGTATTTGTTTCACATATGCTGGCGCTCCCATGTTGGGTGCATATATATTTATAATGGTTATATCTTCATGTTGGACTGACCGCTTTATCTTATGTAATGTCCTTCTTTATCTCTTGCTACTTTCTTTGTTTTGAAGTCTATTTTGTCTGATACAAGTACTGCAACACCTGCTTTTTTCTCTGTTGTTTGCATGAAATATCTTTTTCCATCCCTTCACTTTTAGTCTGTGTATATCTTTGGGTTTGAGGTGAGACTCTTGTAAGCAGCATATAGATGGGTCTTGCTTTTTTATCCATTCTGTTACTCTGTGTCTTTTGATTGGTGCATTCAGTCCATTTACATTTAGGGTGATTATTGATAGAGATGTACTTATTACCATTGCTGGCTTTAGATTCATGATTACCAAAGGTTCAAGGGTTGCTTCTTTACTATCTAACAATCTAACTTAACTTTCTTGTTAAGTTAGTGTAAACACAGTCTGATGTTTCTTTATTTCTCTCCCTTCTTATTCTTCCTCCTCCATTCTTTATATACTAGGTGTTTTATTCTTTGCCTTTAGTTAGTATTTGGATGGTCTGCTTTCTTTGCTATGATTTTATTTTCTCTGGTGACATCTTTTTAGCCTTAGGGGTGCTTCCCTCTAGAGCAGTCTGTTTAAGATGTCCTGTAGTGGCGGTTTATGAGAGGCAAACTCTCTCAACTTTTGTTTGTCTGGAAATTGTTTAATCCCTCCGTCATATTTAAATGATAATCGTGCTGGATACAATATTCCTGGTTCGAGGACCTTCTGTTTCATTACGTTAAATATATCATGCCATTCTCTTCTGGCCTGTAAGGTTTCTGTTGAGAGGTCTGATGATAGTCTGATGGGTTTTCCTTTGTAGGTGATCTTTTTTCTCTCTCTAGCTGCCTTTAATACTGTCTTTATCTTTGATCTTTGCCATTTTAATTATTATGTGTCTTGGTGTTGTCTTCCTTGGGTCCCTTGTGTTGGGAGATCTGTGGGCTTCCGTGGACTGTGAGACTATTTCCTTCCCCAGCGTGGGAAAGTTTTCAGCACTTATTTCTTCAAAGACACTTTCTATCCCTTTTTCTCTCTCTTCTTCCTCTGGTACTACTATAATGCGAATATTGTTCCGTTTGGATTGGTCACACAGTTCTCTTAATATTCTTTCATTCCTAGAGATCCTTTTATCTCTCTCTGCCTCAGCTTCTCTGTATTCCTGTTCTCTGATTTCTATTCCATTAACAGTCTCTTGCATCTCATCCAGTCTGCTGTTAAGCCCGTCGATCGCTTGTCTGATTTCTGCATTGTCTTTCCTCACTTTCCTCACTGCCTCTGCTGTTGCACATTTCTCTGTAGATCCATCAGCATGGTTATGACTTTTATTCTGAATTCTTTTTCAGGAAGATTGTGCATTTCCATCCCTTCAGGCTCCCTCTCTAGGGCTGTCTGGTTGATCTTCGTCTGGAACATATCCCTCTGTCTTTTCATGGCTATAGAAGTGGTCACTCGGAGTTGCCACGTATGTCCGCTGGGCTCTTTATGACGTTAAAAAGAAAAAAAAGAAAAGAAAAAAGAAAGAGAAGAAAAAATAAAACAAAACAAAAAACAAAACAAAACAACAAAAAGAAAAAAAAGCCCACCGGGAGTAGAATCTATCGGGATGCTGTAGGTGGCGCTGTTGCTCCACTATTCCGCAGCCGTGGCCGTGCTGCTCCGCAGGGCCCTTAATAGCTCTGGCCGTGGTGGGAACGAATGGGAGGCTGTTGATCTCTTTGGGACGTCTAAGTGCAGCCACCCTTTCCCAGTCACCAGCTAAGGGGTCTGAAACTCCCCAGGATGCCCAGCCTGCTGGGCTGAGTATGCCTGGGCAATCCGGCTCCTCCGCTGGGGTCCTTTCGCTTTAAGACCGCTGAAAAAAGCATGCGCTTTTCTTTTTTTTTTTCCTTCCTGGGAGCCGGCTGCAAGCACCCTCGCGCATTCTTCGCTCAGATCCTGCACCCTCTGACTCTCCAATCTCCGCTACACTGCGCGATGTGTGTCAGCGCTCCCCGTGCAGATCACCGGGGCTGGTTATTTCGTGGGGTGTACTTCCACTCCCTCCCGGCTCTGGATTCTCTCCTCCCACCGGTGTGCTGGGGTGGGTGAGTGCTCGGGTCCTGCCAGGTTGCGGCTCCGTATCTTACCTGCCTCGCGGGGTGCCGTGTCCTCTCAGGTATAGCTGCGCGCTATGCGCTTTCCTGTGTATTCTGGTCTCTCTTTTAGGAATAGTTGTATTTGCTGTATTTTCATAGATATATATAGTTTGGGGAGGAGATTTCTGCCACCCTGCTCAAGCTGCCATCTTCCCCTCATCACATGTGATTTTAACAGGATCCCTGTCATCCTTATCTTAACAGATGGAGAAACTGAAACAAAAAGATTAAATGACTTGGCCAAGATCACGAGGCTAGTATATTGTTGAGTCAGAACTTTCCAGAGACTGCCAGGACTAGAAACCTTCCTTTGCCTGAAAAATGGGTCTGTTGAGTCTGATGCATTCTTGTGTGGAATTCTATGTCAGTAAATCAGACATTCAATAATCACAGAAGAGCCACCCTAGGCAGAAAGACAAACACATATGCACAGTTTGTGCATCAAGTATGACATCAGTTCCAGTACGGGTAAGTTATCCCAGGGTAGAAAAGATCCCTCCACTAGTTTTTGTCAAGGTTACTGACTGTTGTGTGTGGCTGTAATGTGGCAACAGTTTCATTTTGGGTTAGCACCAACTGCTGGGCTGACTCATCTGTGAACCAAGCCTTGTTTTCCACCTTTTCTCTCGGTTTAGTCACAAGAAATCCCCAAGGTAATTTGAGGAAAAGGCAACAGTGCAACTGAGTTAGATGATGTGGAATTCTAAACCTGTTTTCCACACTAATGCACCTGTTTCTATAGTCACCTGTGACCTCTGGACCTGCTTGCAGGTGATCTGCCTGTGACCTGCTCAGATGTGCTCAGATTCGGCGCAGCATTGTTGCACCAGCTTGACCTCATGATTCATTGGATCTGATCATATGTGGCTTGTTTGTGAAACTCTAGCCACATAATCACTTGATACCCTATGATCAGGCACTCTGTCTCTTCTCAGGCTTTTTTCCAAACATCAAGTAGTTCTCTGCCACAAAAGTTCTGCCATTATTTTAGAATTTTGGAGAATCTGCAATGTGTCTTTCAAATTAGGCTTCTCTAGGGACTCCATGAGCACTTTTATTCGCAGCGGGCCACTGTGGGACCTGCCGGGCCCCATGACCTGAATCGCAGAGCAGTGCACCCCACAGTTTGGATCTTCCGTAGAGCCCTGCTTCCTCTAGACTCCACAGACAATAAGACTCCTAAAAACTTCACTGATGCGACAGACGCCGGCATTTGTGTGGTGTATCTTCTACCCTCTGGCATATGTTTGTCTTACTAAGGAATTCAGAGTACTTGCCATTTCCTGTACACTAACATCAGCATGATGCAATAGTGGGAAAGTATGATGTTCTGTGCAATAGCAACATGATCCAGGGCCTTGCAGAGTATATTAAAACTATTAAGAATCTCCCTGTAGCCCTGGAGCAACCACATGGATATGTACCTCTCCTTCCAGTGTAAAAGCAAACTGTCTTTCATTATTGTTACTGACAAAGATTGAAAGGAATACATTAACCAGATCACTGGTTGCACGTCAAGTCCCAGGGTTAAGTTGATCCGTTGCAGTAAAGATGCTAGACCTGGCAGGGCAGCTATGGCTGGGGCTACCGCTTGGTAAAGCTTATGATGTAGTCCACCAGCACGTGCTTGACTCGTCGACTTTTGCAGGGGCCACACGGGCCATTTCAATGGAGATATTATGAGGACCACTACTTGTTCTTTCTTTACGCTTTTGGTGAGAGGGCTAATTCTGCAGTTCTCTTCTGGATGAAGTATTGCTCCTGATTCACTCTCTTGGCAGAGGATATATAGGCAATTTAAGGAACGTGTACTTAGCCCTTCCTGCTGTAATGGTTCTTGTTCCACAGGGGATGGTACCAATGTGAGGGTTTTGCCAGCTGATAAGAGTATTTATCACGATTATATACTCTGGGACTAAAGAAATAACCAGTGCGAGTTTGCAAATGCTTCAGACCCACCTGTAAGGTGGACTTGTGCAAGGACTCTATTATCCTGCTTCCTCTGGGAGCCCCACTCTAACCAGAGGACCACGCCAGGGTTCTGCATCCTTGGCATCAGTGCAGTCTCAGAACTTCCACCCAACAACACTCAGAGGGTCAAGGCAATCCCCTCCCGTCACTGCACACTCAGGCACGTAAGTGCAGGGTCCTGTGGGGAAGGATTGCCTAGTACATCTTGCCATGGCCCTGCCGGGGTCCTTATCAAGGGAAAGTACCCTTCAGTCAAGGGGCTCTGGGCCTACAAATAGGCTTAATCTCCAAACTGATCTCAGGCATGTAACTTTCTAATGTGGTAAGTGACATCTGCTCTCCAGCCTTGATCTTTTTCATTTTACTTGCCATATTTCTCACACTTTTGGCTGCCCAGGCATCTTGTTTCTAGAAGCATGCTGGAGACCCCGTAGACAAACCACAGGCCTCTGGCCACCGCTCTGGTTTTATTGCTCACCGTTGTTATCTTCACACCGAGCTTCTCTGTGTAAGCGCTGCCCCCAGGACACTGCCCTTCTGGAATGCCATCGTCCTTGCAGAGCCCAGCTGTACGGCTGGATGTAGTGCTACCGACACAGCCCTCGGCAGACAGCCGTCACTGAGCTCCCTCGTGATGCTTGCGCCGCCCTTAGCCGGGCATTTCCTTACTGCCTGGAGTGTCCTCTGGTGGGTCGCCAGAGGGAGAAAGCAAATCATGGGTCCTCTGGGGTTATGTAATACATTTATTCTAAATTGCTCTCTTCCCTGAGCCTTGTGAGCTCTTTTCCAATAGTATGCCAAGGTAATTCCGCATTTCTAACTATTTTACAAAAGACATTATATCTTAGCCGAGACATTAAATCCAGAGTCAGGAAAGAATGTCCCCTTGGCAATAAATCCCCCCATTCAGGCTTATATTCTGCCTCTTGCACATCAGCATGCAGTGCCCTTAAGATCTGCTGTTGTATGTATTACCCTGGTTTCCGGTGGTAAATATGACAGTTCTGGTATTTGGGGGCGCATGTATTCCCCGGCCGTAATTTTCCTGCTCAATCTGTACTGAGACATGACCCTAGTCACTGGTCCTCGGGGAACTGTCTTACTGGGTCTGAGTGTGACCCATGATAATGTCCAACATAAACACATGCTGTCAAAACTTCCCCTTTCACAGGAGCCATCAGCACATTTGTTCTCCTACATCTTCCTGTATTTTAAAAGGTTTCCTTGTACAAACCTCAACTTCTCCTGCATCATGAGTTCTTTTTCTCTTCCTGCTTTTTACTATGCCAGAAAAGCATACTGGACTGAATACTTTGCATTATACAGAAGTTTGTCTTCATAGACTCCAATTTCACTTAAAGGAATACATGCTTTTTTTAGGAGTCATAGAATCGTGAATAGACATCTGTGGAAGACATGGCTAACCAATCTCCCAATATCTGTTCTCCCTTGATATATAGCAATCGAATATTTAGCTGGGCTGCTAGTGTGAGCCTGTTTTTGTATCTCTGTGTTATGCTCGAGCATAAAAGACATTCCACCTGTACTGTAACACAGGCCTTATGGCAGCAGCTAGGCAACCATCTTGGGTCACAAGATGGGAGCCATGTGTCGAGGTGGCAGAGTAACAAGATGGGAGAAGCTTGGAACAGAGGGTTGTGGAGTTTCATTCCAGCCTTGGTCCATCTATCTGGACTTTTACATGAAAAAAAAAAAAAACTTCTATCCTTATTAAGCCACGGCTACTTCAGGCCACAGTTTGAGCAAATAAATGAATATTCTGACATAACAGCATTAATATATACTATCATTAACATGAAATATTATACTTTCTGTCACAAAGCATAGTGGGTAAAAGTTCTTCAATTTATTTATTTCCCTGGCACTACTGCTGTGAAGAGTAGAGTGTAAGGATAGACATTTCACTAGGGAACAACATTACACATAAGAGAAGCAATTTAAATCATTTCTCTAGAATTGTGTTAACTATTCAACTTCATGGATTAAATTAAAGGGTGCTGGCTTTAATAACAGATGGACAATTGACACGAGCTTAAAACAGTTCCAAAGCTTCACCCATAATCTTAATCCTTCAACATGGTTCTCCCCTGTATTCCCTTCCTTGGTTTGTTGGACCACCGTTCAACTTGTTTCTCAAACTTAAAATTTTAGGAATGATTCAAGACTTTTTTTGCTCCCTCACAAATCTACACCTACATTCTGTTTTAACAAGTCCAATTTTTCAAAAATAAATAATATAAATAAAAGTAATACATGGACATGGAAAAAATCAAACAGAATAAAAAGAAATAAGAGAAATAAAATTAAATGTAAATTTCTTCTCACCCTAAAGCTCCAATCTCTCTCTTCAGATGTAACCATGTCATTTCCTGCTAACTTTCAAGAGTTTTTATGCATAAATATACCAGTTTATGCATACATATGTATATGCAGAGTCTCTGTATATGCTTTTATATACTTTTTAAAAAACTTGCACAAATGTGATTGTACAATATAACTTGTTCTATACCCCTGAATGATTTCCCTTAGGTTCTGAAAATCATTCCATTTCAACAGAGGTGAACTAAAATTATTTTTAATGACTGTATTTCAGTTTCATGTATATATTAACAATTCCTATATATGGTCAATTAGGTTATTGCCAGATTTTCTTTGGTATTACCCAAATGCTTCAGTAAGTATCTTTGTATAACTATATTTGGGATTTTTTCATAAAGTCTTAGCAGGGAAACCACTGGAAATTTTCTAGTATGAATTGAGTATTTTTAAGCTTTTTATAGACATGTATGGGACAAACAAAAAGTGCACACGTACAAGGTGTACACCTTGATGAATTTTCATTAAGTGATCAGAGATGGAAGGGGAATCATTAACAACATTCTCCCAAACAGGTTAAACCCAGAAACAATGATTCTAAGAGAGACCACAAGCTCCCATCTACTCTGAGATAGATGTCATAGTTACTATATTTCATATATAGTATATATACATTTCTTTTTTTCAGAGAAGTAGGTCAGCATTAAAGTGCCTTGTTTTCCCCATGTGCCTCTTTAGCAACTGTTGCCATTTCCTTTACACAACAAAGAGGTAGAAAGGGGTGAAATTACCCAGGTCATAATTACTGATCTGAACGAGCACGAAAAGACATATTTAACCAGAAGCTCCCCATGTCCCACACCCTCTGGCCTGTCATCCCCTCCATGAATCTTATCTGGTTCCTTTTCTAGTTTTCATTGCTGGAAATACTCACTTTTTCTGATTTTTCTACCATCTGTAGAACAATTTTCTCTGATTGAGGTGAGGACAGCAATTCTGAAATGATTCTGAAAGGCTTTCTATTCTAAAGGTTTTCCTTTGTTTTTCTTTTCTTAAAATTTCAGTTATCTACATTATTAAATGCTCACCCCAGCTAGTATAGTTACTATCTGTAAACATAGATGTTACAGAACTATTCAGTATTGCTACAGAATATTATAACTATTCTCTATGCTGTAATTTCATCCCCATGACAAATTTATATTATGATTGAGATTTTTGTGCCTCTTTATCCCACTCACCTACTTTACCCCCCACCTTCCCCCATGGTAACCACCAATCACTTCTCAGTGTCTGTTCCCAAGGGGATTTTGCATCTTGCCTCTTGGTTGCCTACTGATCCATTTGGTTGGTTTTCCTACAAGCTAAGAGTATTTGAAATCTTGCAGGATATTTGTTTTTAACTCATTTTTCCTTCCTTTTGAATTTTGAAAGTAGATGCCACATGTCAATTCTTGGATTACTGTGTCTATCATTAACAAGCTTTTATCCCTTCCTTTGTTTGAATGTGGCTGGAAGTTTTTCTTCTGATTTTCATCCTCTTTTATTTTTTTTAATTTTTAAAATAATTTATTTTGATTCATTAATCTACAATTACATGTGCAATATTATGATTATTAAACGACCCCCTTCATCAAGTACTTTTATTCTTAAATAAGTTTTGGAGAAGGAAACTTTTTAATTTGGTTTAATACTTCTATATACAAAAGAATAAAAGCCCAAGGATAGCTAGGATGGTTAAAAACAAAACAAAACACAGGACTCTGGGTAAAAGATGTTGGTATAAGAAGCAAGGCAGAAACCTCCTCCCAAAAACCACATAGAATGTAAACACACAGCAAATACTGAAAACATACAACTAATCGTGAAAACAACCTGAAGTCTGAAGAACAGACTGCCTACATCTAGGAAGAAGAGAAGACCTCACAGAAAAGGGTAAAGTGGAAAAGCCATGATCCGGCAGGACCCAAGCCCTCCCCCCCACCCCAAACCACAGGTGGGAGGAAGAGGAGCAGAGAGGAAAGGCAGTAGAAGCCCAGGACCTTTGAACACCTGGCCCTGGAGATATGCTCCAGAAACATGAACCCACATTACTGGTCCTCTGGAGATTAGTGGGGCTGGAAAGCAAAGATGGGCAGAATACTTGGAAAGGCTGAGATTCCAGCCACTTGTGGAGAACAGGGACACACTACCACACACACACACACACCAGACAAAAGAAAAGCTGGCAGTTTGAATGACTTTCCAGTAGCGAGAGGGGCACTAGAAGGGCAAAGAATACACAGAGCTCTCTGCTCAGGAGAAAGGGCAGGTGGACAACACCTTCCTGGCTTGATGAGCCCATCAAGTTGGGAACTCTCAGGAGCTTCAGACACTCCATCCCCCTGGCTGGCAATGAAGCCCTGAGGCTCTCCCCCTTAGTGCATAAGCCCACCACTCCTTCCCCCCGGCAGGTGTTAGTTCTGCTACCAGCCACCCCTGACATGGTAGCAGGCCAGCCAGCAGGTGGCTCTGGCCACAGCATCTGCAGGAGCTCAACAGCAAGGCTCCTCCCTCTGTGGTAGGCCCACCTGACCTGTCAGGGAGGCAGGGGTAACAGCCAGGAAGGCCGGAAACCCTCCCAGCCAAGCTCTTCCCTCCCAGCAGGCGCCAGTCCCACTCACCTGCAGCCCCTACCATTGAGGTAGGCCAGAGGGAGGGCGACTTTTCCCACAGCAGCTCCAGAGAGTATTCTCCCTGCTCACATGATCAGCAGATGGCCCACAGAGCCCACCTGAAATCAGATCACTAAGAGCAAGGTAGAAAGGTGCCACACCAACTGCAAGCCAACAGCTGGGCTTCCATACAGGAAATTGAGCTTCAGGACACTAGAGGGAACCTCAGACATAAAGCTATTATTCCATAGGAAACACTAAAAAAAAGAGGAAAAGTAATTTGGTCCAAACAAAAATACAAGAAGAAACACCAGAAAGAGGGCTTCATGAAACTGAAATCATCAATCTTCTTAATAAAGATTTCAAAATAAAAGTCATAAACATGCTCACAGATTTACAGAAAAATATTGAAGACCTCAGGGAGAACTTCAACAGAGAGACAGAAATTTTGAAAATGAGCCACTCAGAGCTAAAGAATACAGTATCTGAAATGAAACATACAATGGAAGGATTTAAAAGTAGATGAGATGATGTAGAGGAGATGGTAAATGAAATAGAAATTAGAGAACAGGAAACAAAAGAAGCTAAGGAATAGAGAGAAAAAAGGATCTCTAGGAATGAAAGAATAATAAGAGAGCTGTGTGACTAATCCAAATGAAACAATGTTCACATTATAGAGGTACCAGAAGAAGAAGGGAGAGACAAAGGGATAGAGAGTCTCCTTGAGCAACTAATTGTTGGAAACTTCCCCAATTTGGGGACTCCCAACACAAGAGACCCAAAGAAGACAACAGCAAGACATAAAATAATTAAAATGGCAAAGATAAAGGAGAGAGTATTGAAAGCAGCCAGAAAGAGAAAAAAGATCACTTATAAAGCAAAGCCCATCAGGCTATCAGCAGACTTCTCAGCAGAAACCTTACAGGCCAGAAGGGAGTGGCAGATGTATTTAATGCAATGAAAGAGAAGTGCCTTCAACCAAGAATACTTTACCTGGCAAGATTATCATTTACATTTGAAGCAGGGGTTAAACAATTTCCAGATAAGCAAAAATTGAGAGAATTCATCACCACTAAACCATTTCTATAAGATCTATTAAAGGGACTGCTCTAGATGGAAATGCTCCTAAGGCTAAATAGTCATCACAAGAGAAAATAAACCCACAGCAAAGATAAACCAATTACTTACTAAGCAAATACAAAATTAAATCAACTACTCACAAAGTTAGTCAAGGGAAATGCAAAGAGTGCACAATATGACACCTAATATATAAAGTGTGGAGGAGGATGAAGAAGAAGGGGAGAAAAAAAAGTTACCTTTAGATTGTGTTTGAAATAGAGTAATCAGAGATTTAAGATAGACTGTTAGATAGTAAGGAAGTATACTTGAACCTTTGGTAACCACAAATCTAAAACCTACAATGGCAATAAGTACATATCTATCGATAATCACCTTAAATGTAAATGAAATGAATGCACCAATCAAAAGACATAGAGTGGAAGAATGGAAAAAAAACAAGACCCATCTATATGCTACCTACAAGAAGCTCATTTCAAACCCAAAGACATACACAACTAATACACAGACTTAAAGTGAAGGGATGGAAAAAGATATTTCATACAACTAATAGGGAGAAAAAAAGCAGGAGTAGCAATACTTATATCAGACAAAATAGATTTCAAACAAAGAAAGTAACAAGAGACAAAGGAGGACATTACACAATGATAGAGGGGTCAGTACAGCAAGAGATAAAACCATTACAAATATCTACACACCCAATATAGGAGCACCTAAATATGTGAAAAAAATACTAACAGAATTAAAGGGGGAAATAGAATGCAAAGCATTCATTCTAGGAGACTTTAAAACACCACTCACACCAATAGACAGATCAACTGGACAGAAAATAAGTAAGGAACAGAGGCACTGAACAATACACTAGAACAGATGGACTAACAGACATCTACAGAACACTCCACCCAAAAGCAGCAGGATACACATTCTTCTCAAGTGTGCCTGGAATGTTTTCCAGAACAGATCACATACTAGGCCATAAAAAGAGCCTCAATAAACTCAAAAAGATAGAAATTGTATAAGCCAGCTTCTCAGAACACAAAGGTATGAAACTTGAAGTAAATTATGCAAAGAAAACAAAGAAGCCTAAAACACATGGAGGCTTAACAACATGCTCCTAAATAATCAATGGATCAACAACCAAATAAAAACAGAGATCAAGCAATATATGGGGACAAAAAGACAAAAGCAAAAAATCAAAAACTGGCCTAAAACCTGCAGCAAAGGCAGTTCTAAGAGGAAAGTATATAGCAATAAAGGCTTTCCTCAAGAAACAAGAACAATCCCAAATGAAGAGTCTAAATTCACAGTTAATGAAACTAGAAAAAGAAGAACAAATGAGCCCCAAAGTCAGTAGGAGGGACATAATAAAGATCACAGCAGAAATAAATAAAACTGAGAAGAATATAACAATACAGAGAATCAATGAAACCAGGAGCCAGTTCTTCAAGAAAATAAACAAGATAGACAAACCCCTAGCCAGACTTATCAAGAAAAAAAAGAGAGTGTACACATATAAACAGAATCAGAAATGAAAAAGGAAAAATCACAATGGACACCACATATATACAAAGAATTACTAGAAAATACTATGAAAAATTATATGCCAACAAATTGGACAACCTCGAAAAAATGGAAAACTGTCTAGAAAAATACAACATTCCAAGACTGTCTCAGGAAGAAACAGAAAATCTGAACAGACCAATTACCAGCAATGAAATTGAATTGGTATTCAAAAAACTACTGAAGAGCAAAACTCCTGGGCCAGATGGCTTCATGGCAGAATTTTATCAAACATTTAAAGAAGATCTAATACCCATCGTTCTTAGGAGGGAATATTTTGAAACTCAATTCTATGAGGCCATTATCACACTAATACCAAAACCAGACAAAGACACCACAAAAAAAGAAAATTACAGACCACTATCCCTGATGAACATAGATGCAAAAATACTCAACAAAGTATTAGCGAACCAAATTCATAACACATCCAAAAGATCATCCATCATGACCAAGTGGGATTTATTCCAGGGATGAAAGGATGACACAGTATTCGAAAATCAATCAATATCATCCACCACATCAACAAAAGAAGGACAAAATCACAGGATCATCTCCATAGATGCTGAATAAGCATTTGACGAAATTCAACATCCATTAGAACTCATGCACCTCAACATCAAAAAAGCAAATAACCCAATTACAAATGGTGGCGAGGATCAAGAGAAAGGGGTACCCTCCCACACTGTTGGTGGGAATGTAAACTGGCTCAGTCATTGTGGAAAGCAAGATGGAGGTTCCTCAAAAAACTAAAAATGGAAATACCATTTGACCCAGGAATTCGACTCCTAGAAAGTATCCAAAGAAAACAAGATCCCTGATTCAAAAAGACATATTGACTCCTATGTTTATCACTGCACTATTTGCAATAGCCAAGATATGGAAGCAACCTAAGCGTCGATCAGTAGATAAATGGATAAAGAAGAAGCGGTACATATACACAATGGAATATTATTCAGCCATAAAAAAAAGAAATCCTGCCATCTGCAACAACATGGATGGATCTAGAGGGCATTATACTTGGTGAAATAAGTCACACAGAGAGAGACAAATACTAAATGATTTTACTCATTTGTGGAGTATAAAAACAAAGCAAAACTGAAGGAACAAAATAGCAGCAGACTCACAGACACTGAGGAGGAACTAGTGTTTACCAAAGTGGAGGAGTTGGGGAGGGTGGGTAAGGAGGGAGAAGGGGATTAAGCGGCACTATAATTTGCAATCATAACATAGGTAGGTCACAGGGAGGGCAGTACAGCATGAAGACAGGTAATGATTCTATAACATCTTACTACACTGATAGACAGTGACCACAATAGAAGGAGTGAGGATTTGATAATATGGGTGACTGTTGAAACCACTGTTGTTTATGTGAAACCATCATAAGATTGTATATCAATGATACTTTAATAAAACAAAAGAAATAAAGAAAGAGGAAAAGAAGAGAGGAGGGGAGAGGAGAGGAGGGGGAGGGGAGGGGAAGGGAGGGGAGGGGAAAGGAGGGGAGAGGAGAGAGAGGAGAGGAGAGGAGAGCAAAGGAAAGCAAAGGAAGGCAAAGGAGAAAGAAAAAATGAAACAAGCTTAGGGGATTTTCCTTATCTGACATCAAAACTTACAAAGCTACCATCAGTGTGGTTTTCTTGCCAGGATCACCAATACACAATGGAGCAAACTAGGGACCCCAGAGTTAGGCCCACGAATGTTTTGATACTTGAAATATGGTATGATTTTGCAGATCAGTAGGAAAAGGATGGAATTTTAAAGCATGGTGCTTGCAACACCTGTTAGCCATGTGGAAACAGATAAAACTGGACCCCTTACCTCATACCCTACACTTAAATCAACTACTGGTAGAAGGTAAAAGTAGAAAGCATTTACAAAATAATAGAGAAGAATATCTAATGACCTCAAAGCAGGGAAGATGTTGTAAACAAGACATAAAAAGCACAAGCCACAAGGAAAAGATTCATAAATTTAACCACATTGAAATTAAGAACTTCTGTTAATCACCACAAAGAAAAGACAAACTAAAAACTAGAATTAATGTGCAACACTACAGTGAAAAAAGGATTAGGATACAGAGCATATTAAAACATCCTAAACAAATAAGAAAAACATGACCAGTCTGATAGAATAATGTGCAAAATAAACAGGAATTTCATAGAAGAAGCATAAATAGCCCCAAACATATGAAAAAAATTTTAACCTCATTAGTAATGAGTGAATGGATAGTAAAACCAAACAAGATACAATTTCACACCACTTGAATGACAAAAATTAGACAGTCTCATAATACCAAAAATTGGCAAGGACATGGAATAAGGAGAACTCTTAATCTACTGCTAATAGGAGTATAAACTGGTATGACAACTTTGGGAAACACTTTAGTATCATTTAGGAATGCTGACCATGTGCATACTCTACAACCAGCAATTTCCCTCCATGCAATATTTTCTAGAATATCTCTTGTTCATGTGCATCAGAAGACATAGACAAAAATGTTCAAAACTGCATTATTCCACACTGATATTCATCCACAGAAGCATGGATAGTCAAATATGGCAAATCCATACAACTGAATATTATATAGCAATGAAAAATTAACTACAGTTACAGCAACATGGATGAATCTCAGAAACAATACTGAGTGCATGAACACATACAATCCACTTCCAGGAGACAAAACTAAGCAGTATACAGAAGGTCCCTAGTTTACAATGGTTAACTTATGATTTTTTGACTTTGCAATAGTGCAAAAACAATTACACTCCATAGAAACCATACTTCAAATTTTGAATTGTGAGATTTTTCTGGGTTTGTGATATTCATTAGGGTACTGTCTCATGGTACTCTCTCATGAGCCACAGCTCCCAGTCCCCCATGAGATCATAAGGGTAAACAACTTACACACTTAAAACCATTCTGTTACCCAGAGAACCAGTTTGTTTTTCACTTTCAGTACAGTATTCAATAGATTACATGAGATATTCAACACTTTATTATAAAATAGGCTTTGTGTTAAATTATTTTGCCCAACTGTAGGCTGATGTAAGTGTTCTGAGCATGTTGAAGACAGGCTGGGCTAAGCTATGATGTCTGGTAGGTTAGGGGTATTAAACGCATTTTCAATTAGGATATTTTCAACTTACGAGGGGATTATTGGATGTGACCCCGTTGAAAGTCAAGGAAGAACTGTACTGTTTATGGATACACTCATGGGTGACGAAATCTCCAAAGAAAATCCAGGAATTCTAAATCTATTTGTATGTGGATAGGAAAGATGCCATTTAAAGTGGAACATTTCGATTGGGAGTTAAGTCCTGAGAATGAAGGAGAGAATAGACTTCAAATGGTAACTTCTTTCTTTTACTGGGTGTTGGAAGTGTCGTTACACAGCTGGTAATTGTCTGATTCCTTTCTTATTTTTAAAAATCACAGACTTGTAGTCTACCAATCACTTACAGTTTGGTAGGAAGTGCAAGGAAAAAACTTTTTAATGAGAAATTTGAGTAAGATGCCCGATCATGCTCCAGTACTTCAGTGCAATTTTCAACAAACAAGGAAATTCTAGCTACAATCCAAGGAAATATAACCGCAGCACAACCATTAAAATCAGGATGGTTAACTCAGAACGGACACTGATGGTAACTTAGATGTTAACTTCAATTATTTTAATCTAATCTTCACACTTCATCTGGGTCTCACCAGTTGTCATAATAATGTCTTTTATAACAAAAAGACCCAGTTTGGAATCACATGCTGTATTTAATTTCCTCCAGTTTGGAACATTTCTCTATCTTTCCGTGATATTTATGACTGTGGCACTTTTTAAGATTGCCGGCCAGTTATTTTGTAGACTATTCTCCAGTTTAGGTTTGGATGATGTTCAAAATTACTAGATTTAAGCTATGCATCTTGATAGGAATAACCCAAAAGTGATGCTTTATTTTCATTGCATCCTATCAGGTGGTGCATGGTACTCATTTGTTCCATGTTGATGATGTTCATTAGGGACTTGAAAAATACCACTGAGAAAGGATTCTTCGCTGTAATTTTAGTCTTTCCCCCTTTGGCATTAGTGAGTACATTGTGGAAAGTAGTTTGAAATGTTGTAAATACACTGTCTCTCACCAAACCTCCCCTTTATTCAGGTATTTATTTCTATGTATAAGAGTTCATGGTTTTCTATTTCATTCAGTGGGTCACCTGATTATTGAGTGGATAATCTGTTACTACACTATTTTGATACTCAAATTGCCCTAGATTTGGCTAGTGGAAGCCTATTCAAGTTGAACAGAGCTTTTGACATGTCCCTATCTTTCTTTGATCCCTTCTTTGCTTTCGGGCACAAAAGATGGTCCAGCTTCTTTTATACTTTCCCTTTCTTATCCCTGGAAACAGCCATCTTTCCAAGGTACCCTGGTTCTTTATAGAGAAAAACCGTATTTAGAAGCCAAGATCTGTGTGCTGGTTGCATTCATTACTGAGATGTCTCTTCTCCCCTCTCAACGAACAATCCTAGACAATACATTCACAACTATATTTATTTCTATATCTAAATATACTGAAAATCGTGAGGGCACATAGATATCTCTAAATGTTTTTCTATATCATGAGTTACTCTCTTTCCATATTTGTAACTCACTTTCCAACAGTGAGGTATCTGGCTTTCATTTTCCTTATATATCACCTTATTTGAGCAATTCCTTTTTGTAATCAATTTCCTATCTCAGTGCTATCACCCCCTGCCCAGCACAGATGCCCTCCTCGCTCCAGTCAGTTCTGATTCTCGACCAGAATGGCCTTAGTGATCCCTTCAGCTTGACCAAACTTTGGACAGGCATTTTCTTGACTATGGGCCCCTTTTCTAAGAGCATTTATTTTAGAAAAAATAATTGCAAATTCTTTCTTTATCCCTTAAAAATGTATGTAAATCTTCTCTTGGCCTGTTACCAGTTTTAAAACCCAGGATTATCTTTTCAGTCTTTGAAATGTAAATATATCAAAGGGATGGCACTCTTATCTCCCAGTCTCTGTGGGAGGGTGGACCCTAATTTCGATGGGTGTCAACTAGCAAACACAGATGGCCTAATCACGAAGAAAAACATTTGCAAACTCAGGAGTAACCCAATATGTTTGACACATACCGTGGACCAGCCTGCCCCCTAGTCCCCCACTATTTTTCCACTAGCCCGTCCCAGGCCTTAAAAACCTTCTCACTTTTTGCTTCAGTAGAGTTGAGTTCAGTCTCTCTCCTCCTTATTGCGATAATCTTGAGTAATGTCTTTCTTGCCTGTTTAACTTTGTCCAGTGCAAATTTTCCTTTGACACTCTTCCTTTCAGGCTAAAACTCTCCCATAAGGACACTTTCTTATTATGGTTGGGCTCATATACCACACTAGGCCCAACCTTTCATTTAGACACCTTGCTCACTGTACTTGAGCTCTGACATCCCACACTGTGCTGTCCCCTCTCATGTGTGCCCTTGTCACCTCCTTCAGGCTCTGATTCCCCAAACTATGTCACCTTGGAGGTGGAAACTCTCTTCACACTGTCTGAGTTCTGACTCCCAACCCTAGGGTACCCCTCTGAAGGGCCACCTTCCTAGGCCCTAACATCCCACTCTGGGCCAGCTTGACTCCCCACTCTTTCACCAGAGACATCTACCTTTCCCTGCACATATAATGATTTTAGGACTGGATTGTTTACAAATGGAAGAGAAAGGAAGAGAAGGTAAGAGAAGGAGAGGGGAAGAAGAGTTCACTCATTTTATTCCAGATACTCTCACCGTAGCTATATATTAGAACTGCTTAGGGGAATTTTAAAAATTACTGATACTTGGCCTTATCTCTAGAGATATATGATTGTCCAATAACAGTCCTGGCATCTGCTTCTTTGAAAGCTCCCCAGATGATGTTAATGAGGAGTCTAGGTTGAGAACCACTGCTTTGCTGAGTACACAGAAGATTTAGAGATACACATGGCTTTGAGAATCTGGAGAACAGGGCACATGAGAAAGCACATTGGGTGGCTTCAATTTTGTCCATTAGGAAGGAAGGAATGTCATTAAGTGAGGGTGATGGTGGTCAAATTATGAGGGGCTGGGAAGTGGAGAATCGATGCAACAATGTCTATTGAGAGAGGAGGATGAAGATGAAGCTTAATAAAGAACTATGGATTATGGGCAGTGTACATTGCTAATTTGAAGTTATATGCTCCAATGCCTGGTAAAATTTCACAATATTAAATTTATATCTTTTAAAGGTATGTATAGAAAATAATTAAAGGAGGTAAGCAATGGAAAATAGAGATTGTATTTGCATAATATGTTTTTCCCTCCTTCTTTGTATATTCTGTACTTTTTAAGCTTGAAAAATGAACTTTTACTATATTCATACTAAAAAAAATAATGCTTTAATTTTCAAAAGATAATGAAAAAATGTGACCCAGCACACAGAAATATTAGTGGCTAGGGCTGCCATAAGAAACTACCAAAGACTTGGTGGCTTAAAAATCAGAAGTTTATTTCTTCACAATTCTGGAGGCTAAAATATGAGATGAAGGTTTTGTCAGGGTTGATTTCCTCTGAGGCCTCTCTCCTTGACTATAGATGGCCCTCTGCTCCCTGTGTCTTCCTTCACATAGTCTTTTCTGTGCATATGTCTGCGTCCTAATCTCTTCTTATAAGGACACCAGTCAGATTGGATCAAGGACCACCCATAAGACCTCATTTTAACTTAATTATATCTTTAAAGACCCTTTCTACAAATATAGTCACATTCTGGGGTACTGAAGGTTGGAACTTCAACATAGGAATTGTGGAAAAGCACAGTTCAGCCCCTAACAGGCACTTAGTGTTCTTCCAGGTATTCCTATTTTATTTTTTTCTGTAGGTGCTCCCACAACTTCCCTACTTCCCCACCCCAATTTCTAAACTCCTAGCTCTAAAATTTGTCTAGTGAACAGTTTCTAAGCAATGGTTCAAATTTTCTGTAATGTCCTGTGATGTTAATATTTTACATCTTCCTAAATCTGAGTAATTACATTCTTAAGCAAAACTGAAAGTGCATTTCCACTTCCTCATTCTGCTCCTGCTCTGCCAACCTCATACACCCTCAGAAAGAGTCAGAGAGTTAGTGTCATCACTCTGTGAAAACTTCACAACTTATTGTTTTAGTTTTTTAAAAGGATCCTTACAATCATGTCTCCTAACCATCGGAGTAAGAAGCAAAGGTTAAAATCAACTGTTTCAAGTTTCTGAGAGGATGTTTTTGTGAAAATCCCGGTAAGTGACTGAATCATAAAACTTTGTTTTTATATACCTTTGAGGGGACAGCCATTTTTTAAAACTCCAGCTGTACTTTCTATATAAATACATGTGCTTGTACAGAAACCAATGCTTATAAAAAAATATTGAAAGTAGTTAGAAATATCAATGGGTTAAGGACATATGTTAATGGTTTTGACTGAAGCTAACTTTGCAAGTGGTCTTCTAAAAAGAAACTACGGTTGAGTGTGCTTAAGAGTGGCAGGGATGTTTCTGGTCATAGGGCGTGGGGAGATCATAGAGAAACTGCAAAGAAGTTCAGGAATTTAAGCATAAAAGTTTGTGAAGGAATCTGTGGTCATGTGCAATTATGCAAAATTCTGTTTTACATAACTTCAGATATTATTAGGAGTTTTACATTTAATTAAAGATAGCCCCCTCCAGAGGCTATTTTTCTATGTGTTTCCTTCACATTCACCTCATACAGCAGTCCGGTTAAAATCTGAAATGGAAACTTAACTTCAGGAAACGAAACTAAACTTGCTTGAGGGTGGTTTCATTTTGTCAAACCGTGTGTGTGTGGCTCTCCTGGTCTGGAGCCAGGATTTTTAAGTCTTTCCCCCTGGGCTGTGAGCAGAATGCCTCAGGCAACAGCCTGTCTGGAGTGCTGCCCAGATCCCGCGGCCAGGAGGGCGGGAGAGCATCAGGGCTCGTCCCTGAACGCTCTGCTGATCTGGTGCTGACGTGCAACCTAAGGAGAGAAAATGCCTGAGTATCTTCAATAC
The DNA here is from genome assembly GCA_032199065.1 of Smutsia gigantea. NCBI lineage: Eukaryota > Metazoa > Chordata > Mammalia > Pholidota > Manidae > Smutsia > Smutsia gigantea. The sequence goes on along the minus strand of JAVSCE010018469.1, from coordinate 51,634 downwards.
TTAGAGAGGAAACTGGAGTGGTCATTCGGGAGGCATCCTGTAGCAATAATTAATTTGACAATGATTAATATTCCTACTAATCAAAAGATTTGTGTTCACAATTGTTTCAAAACGGAAAGATGAGGGCCCCTAGGAAGCCATGAATTATGTCAGAGCATTCTTAAAATTTCTCCATGCCGTTATTGTGATCTTAGCTCCACCAGTATGTATGCAGATGCTCTTACAAGTGACAAGGTGTAAACCATTTTAAAAGCATTACTGAATATAATAGATTCAGATAATTATATGTTTACAGCTGCTACCATGAGGGGAGAGGGAGGTGGGGAAACTTTGAAATTATAATAGGTCCAATGATATATTTTTTTTAGATTTTTTTTTAATTAAGGTATCATTGATACACAATCTTATGAAGGTTTCACATGAGCAACACTGTGGTTGCAGCATTCACCCATATTACCAAGAACCCCTCCCCGCATTGCAATCACTGTCCATTAGCGTAGTAAGATGCTGTAGAGTCGGTCATTCCTTGTCTTCCCCGCGCTGTACCGCCTTCCCCGTGACCCCCCCTATATTACGAGTGCTGATTATAATGCCCCTTAATCCCCTTCTCCCTCCCTCCCCACCCGCCCTCCTAAACCCCTTCCCTTTGGTCCAAGGATATTATTGAAGAATTTAGTATATTGTACTGAGACAAATTATTGTCAATTTTTCCATTTTACAGAAGAAAAGACTCCAGATTTGGGGAATAATTGTCAGTGACCTTATTTGAGAAGAGTACTTTTATCTCTCTGATATCTACTAGCAGAACCTGAGCAAAAGAAAGTGAGAGAAGCTGTCGCCTGTTAGATGGCACAACATTCCCCTGGCAGTCTCCCCTACGCTAGACAGAGTATACAGTGAGCCCCTGGCTGTGTAGAGGCCAGAGCTCTGGAAGACAGTGTGGACTGCAGAGGGAAATTCCTGATGTGTTTGAATGCTGGGCCTCATTAGAATGGCTAAAAGCAAAGAGAAAATCTAGAATCTGTCCTCTCAATTTTTAGGAGATCTAGAGAGAGGGTAGGTGGTGAAATCACTAAAAGAGGATTCTAGTTAAGAGAAGGTATTGCGTGAAGCCTGAGCAGAGCGTGTCTGTGGACAGGGGTAAGCACCTCACCAGGAGATCACCTCCCAGAGCAGCGGCTGCAGATTTAGCACTGGAGGGTCTGACATTGAGGACCCAAAGCAGAACAGAAAGTCCCCTGGGGAAAACCCAGTTGAGAAAGCGCCCCATTTGGGGACCATAAGTGACACATAGAAAATTGTTACAGGATATTATGAAATCAAGGTACCTAGACGTACTGGAGGCAGAAAGACCTTTCCTCTTGATAAAACCTTTTTTTCATTCTTTGTGACCAGATGATGGAAGCTAGAGTTAGTTCTGGCTGAACTGGTGGCACAGTAGATTTTCCTATATTTCTGTCTAGGATTCAAGTCAAGTGAAATAATTGCCTGAGCAAAATGAGCAAATTGTTCTTTAACCCACAGACTGTATTAACACCAGGGTTTTCAAAAATTCACTATTTTAAACTACTCTGAGAAAACATGTTATTCATTCAACACATTTTTGTTAAGAAGCTACTATGTGCTAGGCCTTAGAGTGAACAAAATGTACAGAATCCTTGTCCTCATGAAGCACACAGAATAATGGGTAGAATGGAAAAGAAACAAGACAAACAGGTAGAAATATATGGAATATTTGATTGTGATAAGTCCTAAACAGATTTTTTTTTTTTAAGTCAGAGGACTAGGAAATGTTGGGCAATGGAATAGTTTTCAGTAGGCAAGTCAAGAGGTGCCTCAGTGAGAAGGTGGCATTTGATAAAAGGGCCGAGGGTGGTGAGGGAGGGAGCTCTGCAGGTATCCAAGGACATTCCAGGGAGAAGAAACAAGCAAGGAGCCAGCGGCCTCCCACAGGGAGCAACGGGGAAGTCAGGCGGCCCAGATTTAGAGGGAGAAATAAAAGGAAGTTGTAATATCCGAGAGGTCAGAGGGTGCCAGGTCACTGGAGACCTTGCAGCTCATAGTGAGGAGCTCAGCTTTCTCTCTAAGGCAACCGGAAACCCCTGGAGGGACTGCACAGAATATCGGTATATTATTTATTTACACTTGAACAGATTCACTCTGGCTGCTGTTCTGAGAACTCCCCAAAGGGATGAATGACAGCGAAAGGGAAGGTAGCGAGGGACCTACCCCTGTAATCCAGGAGAGAGATGAGGGCCCGACCAGGTGGTAGTGACAGAGGGGGTGGCTGGGGGTCAGATGCTGGACATGTTCTCAAGACACAGCCTATAGGATTTGCTCCATATTGAATGTGAAATGTGGGAGAAAAGAAAGAAAAAGGTTGCCTGCACTGTATTTTTGGATGTTTATTTATTTCATTAAAAGTATTTAAAATATAGCAAGAGATGCCATCTAGGTGAAGGATATTCCATTAATTATTTATTCAAATCTTCTATGTGTTTGAAATTTTTCACAGTTGAAAGCTGGGGACAGGGTGGGGTGGGGGTGTGGAATCTGTCCCGTAACAGTTCCTAAGCAACAGTCCAAGCAACTACTTTTCATTTGCTATATCATTTTTTTTTTTTATGTAACAGAGACTCAACAAATGTACCCTAAGGCAAACCTGGAAAAGGATTGGTCTATTCTGTTTACCTCTCTATTTCCTCATAGATGTTTCCGGGAGGTGACTTGCAAATTCTCAAGAAAAGGCAATTAATCTAACAGCTTGAGATCAAAGACTCTCAGGAAGACTTAATTCAACTTGCCAATATAAAAAGTGGAAGTTTTCAGAAAAGCTCTGGTAAGTTTCTAACCATTAAAGATATCTGGCTCAGCAGCTTTCTTTAAAAGCTATCTTTAAAAACTAATTCTAAAAACTAAAGCAGAACTTTGAAAATCAGCATATTTTCAAGCGTACATAAGCTACTTCTAACAAATGACTCTAAAAAGAATGAGAAATCTCACTGCTTTCGTGTATGTATCGTTAGATGTAACTGTGTCAACTGCAGAATTCTTTAGAAAGAAACCTTCCAGTAAGCGTGGAGCTGACGCAGGAATACAGATGTAAAATGTAGATAAGAAGATCAGGAACTGAAGCATACTAACTTGTGCAGAAAACTGTAGCCATGTGCAGCTTGCCAAAGTCTGTCCTACATAACTCATGATGATATCAAAAGTTTACATCTAGTTAAAGATTTGACCTGCTGGTCTCTGACCAGCATTGGGAGCATTCTTTCCTGGAGGCAAGGAGAACTGCAGGCTCAGGCCCAGCCTCCTAGAGATGGGTGGGGGCACCTGGGTTTGCCCTGAAAACTCATGGTTTGAGCCTTCCTGATCAACTACTAAGGAGTAAAAATAAAAGTCTTTAAGGAATGGATCCTGAAATTAAGTACTCATAGGAAGAACTCTGGATCTCAACATTTTCCCAGAACAGAATAAAGGAGATCAGGTTGAAGTCTCCCCAGCTCCAACCAGAGTAACATTATTACCCATTCTAGACATAGAGACAAGGTTGAAGACACTAATTGGGCCAAGGAGTATGTCAAATCATTGCTCAACATTTTTTCCCAAATCATTGTCACCTTAAATTAAATACATAGCTCCAGCCAAAATAGGGATCATTTACAATAGCCAAGACATGGAAACAACCTGAGTGTCCACTGATGCATGAATGGATAAAGGAGATGTGATACACACACACACACACACACATACACACAATGAAATAATTATTCAACCATAAGAAAGAAGAAACCCTGCCATGTGCAACAACATGGATGGAACTTGAGGGCATTATGCTAAGTCAGATAAGTTAGACAGAGAAGAACAAATACCTTATGATTTCATTTGTATGTGGAATCTTAAAAAAAAAAAACTGAACTCATAGATACAGAGAACAGATGGGTGGTTGCCAGAGGCTGGGGGCTGGGGAACAGGTGAAGGTGTTAAAAAAAAATTTCCCAAGTCCCTTTTTCCACAGGCATTACTAACTCATGGATTTCCAAAAACATAGCTCAAGTGTTCCACTACTCTAAAAGTCTTGATTTCTTCAACAAATATCTATTGAGTACCTATTTTAAGTTAGGCCCCAGTGATTTACCAGCAAACAAAAGACACAAATGTCTGCTCTCCTGGAGGTTACAGTCTAGTTGCTGAGATAAAGAATGAGAAAGATGACTGAGTAAAATATGTAGTATGTAAATTCTAGAAAGAAAAACTGAAGGAAGGAAGGGTGATGGAAAGGGCTAGAGGAGGGACTGAAATTTTAGAAAGGGAGGCCAAGCCAGGCCCTATGGAATTTAAATATAGGGATGAAGGAAGTGAGGGGGTGAGCTATGTAGATATGGAGGAAGAGCATTACAAGTAGAGGGAGTGGCTAGTACAAAACCTGATGCAGCAGCTCACCTGGCATGTTTGAGGACAGCGAGGCGACCCCAGGGACTGGAGTGGAGCAAGTAGACATGATGAGGTCAAAAGAATAGTGGGGGGCATACCATGTAGGTTGTAAGGGTTTTGGCTTTTCTTTCAAGTAAGATGAGAAGTCATTGGAAGGTCTTGAGAAGAGTGACATGATTACATTTACATTTAACCAGGATCATGTTGGCTGCTATGTTGAACATAGAGTGAATGGGTGGTAGGTATGGGCAAAGCCAGAGTCAGAGACCGGGTGACATACTATTAAAACAATCCAGGAAAGAGATAATGGTTTAGCCCCTGGTGATGGCAGTAGGAGTAATAAGAAGTAGTGGAATTTTGGGTATACTGTGAAGGTGGGGCTCAAATTATTTGCTAATAGAGTGAACACAAAATGCATGCAAAAGGATTGACTCAAAGATGCTGCCAAACTTTTGCCTTGATCAATTGGTAAGTTCCATTAACTGATAAGATGATGGGAATGGCAGGTTTGGGGTAAGAGGGTCAAATATCACGAGGTCAGTTTAGGCCATATTAATTTTAGAAGTACTGTTAGACATTCAAGTGGACCTACGGTAAAAGCAGGTAAATATGTGAACCTGGAGATCACAGGAGAAGCCAGGGCAGATGATATTAATCTGGGATTCATGGGCATACAGATTATATTTAAAAGATAGGGAGTAAATCCACAGGGAGAAACTCCAGATAAAAATGAGGCTTCCACAGGGTAAGCCTGAAAGGCCCTCCAACATTTAGAAATGGAGAATTAAGAAAGGGAGAGCAGAGGAAACTGAGAAGGACCAGCCAGAAAAGGAAGAGAAAAATTAGGAAGCTTGGTGTCCCAAAAGCTTGGGAGGAGAATGATTCAAGGAAAAAAAGAACAATTACTTGTTTCAAATGCTGCTGACAGGTCAATCATTGTTTTCTAGCAATGCAAAGTATAATTTCAGAGGAATGATAAGGCTCAAAACCTGATTGAAGTGAGTTTTAAAGGGAATGCAAGAAGGAGAAACACACACAGAAGTAAAAAGTATAGACAGAACTTGTGGGAAGTAAAGCAGAAATACGGGGCAAGAGTAAAGTTGAAAGATTCTAGCTTAACATGAAATAAATAACACTTCAGTGTGCTGGCGGGGAAGATCTGGTGGCCAAGGGAAGTCTGAGGAAGCCAGATAGAGATGAGAAAATTGTCAGAGCCACTTCATTGAGTAGAAAGAAGGGATGGGATAGCTAGTGGCCAAGTGGAGATGTTGAACACCTCACTAGGAGTGTGGACAGTCCATTCAGAGAATGGAAACTAGGATAAAATATATGGACCCAGCAACAGAAGAAAAGTCAAGAAGCAGGTCAGTGATAGATGTGGCTTTAGGCGCTCAGGAAAGTGCTTTTCTGATTGCTCCAATTTCCCCAATTTCAATAGGAAATAAGGTTACAGCTGAAAATGGCAATGGTGAGGAGGTGTTGGAGATTTGATGAGAGGAGAAAGTGAAAGATAGTCATTTAGAACAGGGAGAGAGTGAGTAAAGCAGGTAGACAGAGCACAAGCTGGCAGCAGTAACTGTCCCCTGGAGAAAAGAGACCTTGGCTTTAAAGTGAGACCAGTCAGGGTGTGGTGGGTCCCTGTCCGGCCATGTTGCATGGAGTTGACATAGGCAGAGTAGCAGATTGTAGTACAAGAGGAGAGAGGAGAAAGCAAGTGACTATAGTGAAGGTACAAAACAAATCAAGCTGGCCTGGGGTGGGGTGGGGGTGAGGACAAGTGAGAAAATAACAGTGTCAGTGGATTAAAGGTCTTGGTGAAATATTAGTTTGAGCACTAATGTTAGTGAGTCTAAGGGGCAGGAGAGGGGGATGTTTGCATGTCAGATGATGGAAGGCATGTAGCTACTGGTGATTCTCTTAATTTGCTAAGGCTGCTGTCATAAAGTACCAGAAGCCAAGTGGCTTAAACAACAGAAAAATGTATTATCTCACAGCTCTGGAGGGTGGAAGTCTTTAAGATCAAGGTACTGGCAGGGAAGTTCCCTTCTGGGGGCCATGAGGAACAATGTGTTCCTTGCCTTCCCTCAGCTTTGGGTGTTTGCAGGCACTCTCTGGCGTTCCTTGGCATGTAAAGGCCTCACCCTCACCTCCCCCTCCACCTTTATGGTCTATCCTCCCTATGTGTGTGCCTCTGTGTCCTAATTTCCCCTTCTTATAAAGATACCAGTCACGCTGAAATAGCGCCCATTCTAATGACCTTATGTGAACTAATCACATCTGCAACAACGCTATCCCTAAACAAAGGCACATTCCAGAGTACTGGGGCTAGGACTTTAACACATGAGTTGGGGCAGGGAGTGTCACAATCAACCCCTAACTGTTATGATAAGGCCAATGGTGTGACCATGAGAGTGCAGATGGGTGAAGGTCAAAAATGTTTAAATGAGAGGCAGTCAAGAGGGTGAAAGGCCATACATTGGAAGGATCATCTCTCATCTACTGAGCCGCCAAAACTTATGACAAGAATAGTGTCTGAACAGGGCCTGAGAGTCTCTTCCCTTCAGCTGTCTACAGAAGGGGGCTCAAAATACATTAAAATGCATAAAAGCATAAAAGTAGTCAGCAAATTCTCTAAGTATGAAATATTTTAAGATTAAAGTTTAAAATAATATGGTAGGCATATTTTTTTATTCAGGCTTTCCTCCGAAGTGACTTCAAAAAATGTTTCAGTAGGAATATGTTTATTAATAACTGCTTATACTGTTGGTCCCATCTGGTGCTTGTAAACAGGTGAGGCAGAGCCTCCCCCTTTGCTCTTTCCTGAGGTGACACTTAGGGCCTCTGCAAGGAGACAGGGCGATTAGGGATGTGGCTCCCAGGCTCCCAGGTTCAAGGAATCATCTACTGGTCTGTAATTCCCTCTACCCAGGAATTCACTTTGGCAAGACAGGTACCAGGCTCTGGAGCACAAGCAGGTACTGTGGGCAGCTGGAGCACCACCACACCCAAACTCCTTAGACCCACTAGACAGGCCTTTGGAGGGTCCACCACGTAGACTGCTCCTTATTCCCTTAACTCAATCCACTTTCTCCATATTTGGTCTTTAATGTTTTCAGTCTATTTATTCTTTTTTTTAATATAATTTATTTTGGTATCATTAATCTACAATTACATGTGCAATATTATGGTTATTAAACTACCCCCTTCATCAGGTCCCCCGCACCAACCCCATTACAGTCACTGTCCATCAGCATAGTGAGATGCTATAGAATCATTACCTGTCTTCTCTGATTTGAACAGCCCTCCCTGTGGCCCCCCAACATTACATCTGTTAATTGTAATGCCCCTTTTTCCCCCTTATCCCTCCCTTCCACCCATTCTCCCCAGTCCCTTTCCCTTTCGTAACTGTTAGTCCATTTTTGGGTTCTGTGAGTCTTCTGCTGTTTTGTTCCTTCAGTTTTTTTCTTTGTTCTTATACTCCACATATGAGTGAGATCATTTGATAGTTGTCCTTTTCCACTTGGCTTATTTCACTGAGCATAATACCCTCTAGCTCATCTATGTTGTTGCAAATGGTAGGATTTGTTGTCTTCTTATGGCTGAATAATATTCCATTGTATATATGTACCATATCTTCTTTATCCATTCATCTAGTGATGGACACTTAGGTTGCTTCCATTTCTTGGCTATTGTAAATAGTGCTGCGATAAACATAAGGGTAAATCTGTCTTTCAAATTGGGCTGCTGCATTCTTAGGGTAAATTCCTAGGAGTGGAATTCCTGGGTCAAATGGTATTTCTATTTTGAATTTTTTGAGGAACATCTGTACTGCTTTCCACAATGGTTGAACTAATTTGCATTCCCACCAGCAGTGTAGGAGGGTTCCCTTTTCTCCACATCCTCGCCAACATTTGTTGTTTGTGTTTTGGATGTTGGCCATCCTCACTGGTGTGAGGTGATATCTCATTGTGCTTTTAGTCTGCATTTCTCTGATGATTAGCGATGTGGAGCATCTTTTCATGTGCCTGTTGGCCATCTGAATTTCTTCTTTAGAGAAGGGTCTATTCATACCCTCTGCCCATTGCTTAATTGGATTATTTGGTTTTTGTTTGTTGAGGTGCATGAATTCTTTATATATTTTGGATGTCAACCCCTTATCGGATACAACATTTATGAATATATTCTCCCATACTGTAGGATATCTTTTTGTTCTACTGATGGTGTCCTTTGCTGTACAGAAGCCTTTCAGCTTGATACAGTCCCACTTGTTCATTTTTGCTTTTGTTTCCCTTGCTCAGGGAGGTATGTTCATGAAGAAGTCGCTCATGTTTATGTCCAAGAGACTTTTGCCTATGTTTATTTCTAAGAGTTTTATGGTTTCATGACTTACATTCAGGTCTTTGATCCATTTTGAGTTTACTTTTGTGTATGGGGTTAGACAGTAGTCCAGTTTCATTCTCTCACATGTAGCTGTCCAGTTTTTCCAACACCAGCTGCTGAAGAGGCTGTCATCTCCCCATTGTATATCCAAGGCTCCTTTATCAAATATTAATTGACTGTATATGTTTGGGTTAATGTTTGGATTTTCTATTCTGTTCCACTGGTCTGTGAGTCTGTTTTTGTGCCAATACCAAATTGTCTTGATTACTGTGGCTTTGTAGTAGAGCTTGAAGTCAGGGAGCGTAATTCCCCGTTTTATTCCTCCTTCTCAGGATTGCTTTGGCTATTCGGGGTCTTTTGTGGTTCCATATGAATTTTAGAATTATTTGTTCCAGTTCATTGAAGAAGGCTGTTGGTATTTTGATCGGGATTGCATTGAATCTGTATATTGCTTTAGGTAGTATAGCCATTTTGACAATATTTATTCTTCCTAGACAAGAGCATGGGATGAATTTCCATTTGGTAGTGTCCTCTTTCATTTCTCTTAGGAGTGTCTTGTAGTTTTCAGAGTACAGGTCTTTCACTTCCCTCGTTAGGTTTATTCCTAGGTATTTTATTCTTTTTGATGCAATTGTGAATGGAATTGTTTTTCTGATTTCTCTTTCTGTTGGTTCATCATTAGTGTATAGGAAAGCAACAGATTTCTGTGTGTTAATTTTGTATCCTGCAACTTTGCTGAATTCAGATACTAGTTCTAGTAGTTTTGGAATGGAATCTTTAGGGTTTTTTATGTACAGTATCATGTCATCTGCAAATAGTGACAATTTGACTTCTTCTTTACCAATCTGGATGCCTTGTATGTCTTTGTTTTGTCTGATTGCTGTGGCTAGGACCTCCAGTACTATGTTGAATAACAGTGGAGAGAGTGGGCATCCCTGTCTTGTTCCCGATCTTAGATGAAAAGCTTTCAGCGTCTCGCTGTTAAGTATGATGTTAGCTGTGGGTTTGTCATACATAGCCTTTATGATGTTGAGGTACTTGCCCTCTATACCCATTTTGTTGAGAGTTTTAATCAGGAATGGATGCTGAATTTTGTCAAATGCTTTTTCAGCATCTATGGAGATGATCATGTGGTTTTTGTTCTTCTTTTTGTTGATGTGGTGGATGATGTTGATGGATTTTCGAATGTTGTACCATCCTTGCATCCCTGGGATGAATCCCACTTGATCATGGTGTATGATCCTCTTGATGTATTTTTGAATTCGGTTTGCTAATATTTTGTTGAGTATTTTTGCATCTACGTTCATCAGGGATATTGGTCTGTAATTTTCTTTTTGGTGAGGTCTTTGCCCAGTTTTGGTATTAGAGTGATGCTGGCTTCATAGAATGAGTTTGGAAGTATTCCCTCCTCTTCTATTTTTTGGAAAACTTTAAGGAGAATGGGTGTTATTTCTTCTCTATATGTCTGGTAGAGTCTATTTATTCTTATCATATTTTCACTTTCTTGTTTTCCCTTATTTAAATCACTCTACTCATCTTTTTAACCCTGATTCACTAGGACTTGGTGGTCCTGAGAATTTACATTTCTAGCAAGCATCCAGTTGGTGCTGATGTTTGCTGATCTGGAGACTACATTTTGAGAACTGCTCTGGACCTTATCTGTACAACAGAATAGCCTGGACACACACATACTAGTGCCTGAGTTCCCTTCCCACTCCCTCAGCCAATTAAACCAGAATCTCAGAATGTGATTCTAATATTCAGTCAAAGTTATGAACCCCTGCTCTTGAGCATTCCAGATATTCAGCTCTTGCAGTTCAGCAAAATCTATAATTATGGGACCTTAATTAGTCTCCTATCAATAATTTAGGCTGAAATGTTTTGTGGGTTTTTTAGGGGGGTTGCTTTATCTTATTTATTGCATTTTTAATCAAGTCCAGATTACAATTATTATATTGTATTCTTTCTTCCTTTCTTGTTTTCATATGAAAATTTCCCTAGATTTCTTTTTTTTTATTAAGGTATCATTGATATACAATTTTACAAAGGTTTCACATGAGCAACATTGTGGCTACTACATTTCCCCCTATTATCAAGTCTCCCCACACCCCATTGCAGTCACTGTCCATCAGCATAGTAGGATGCTATAGAGTCACTACTTGTCTTCTCTGTGCTATACTGCTCTCCCTGTGACCCACCTACATTATGTGTGCGAATCTAATGGCCCTTAATCCCCTTCTCCCTTCCTCCCCACCCAACCTCCCTAATGCCTTCCCTTTGGTAACCACTAGTGCCTTCCTGGAGTCTGTGAGTCTGCTGCCATTTTGTTCCTTCAGTTTTGCTTTGTTGTTACACTCCACAAATGGGTGATATCATTTGGACTTGTCTTTCTCTGCCTGGCTTATTTCACTAAGCATAGTACCCTCCAACTCCATCCACGTTGTTGTAAATGGTAGGATTTGTTTTCTTCTTATGGCTGAATAATATTCCATCTTCTTTATCCATTCATCTACTGTTGGACACTTAGGTTGCTTCATGTCTGAAATGGTTTTAATGACGTTTAAAACTCATACTATTCTCCTTATCTAATTTCAAGCAGGCCAGGCCAGTTTGAACTACATCTAACTCATTGAAACCTCTGAAAGCTGCAAGATTGCCAACCAAATTAATTTTCCTAACATTTTACCACCACATTCCCCAAAGCTTCAGCCTTGGTGGCCTAACAACTCAAGTTCCACAAGACTGTGGGTGATGAGTTAACCCTTTGCTTCATTATTATGTAACAAATGTGGCCAGCTTCCTAGTTGTAAATGGAGTTTCTGTTCACAACTCACCTCCACTAATTCAGTTTCCTATTTTAAAGTTTCTTTGCAATATTCAGCTATACCAACTTCTGTGTTACTTTGGAGTCTTGTTTTAAGTTACAAAAATCCAACATCCACCAAGTGAAGTCTAAAAGGGAAAATTATTATAAGGATAAAGGGTTATGTCACCCTAGATAGCAGCTACCGCTTATTTCATAATAACAATTAAAATCACCCAGGAAATGAGGGCACTAGTTGGGACTGTAGTTAAAGTAAGTACCAAACAGTTTTAAGAGTCAGCCTTGAACAATATTTTATATATGCTGTTCACATGAAATTATATACAACATTGAATATGTGGCATCAATGAGAAAAAGTATAATACTAAAATACTTATTGTGTTAATTTTTCCAAGGAAGAAAGTTTCAGCTTTGATATGAGTGAGCAAGTAAATCTGCCTGAAATGACCAAAGACTGGACCAAAGAGCACGTGAAACAGTGGGTAACCAAAGACCTAAAGATTGATGAGAAATATGGGCAGATTCTGCTCAATGAAGAAGTGACAGGATTAGTCCTGCAGGAATTAACTGAGACGGACCTAATAGAAATGGGGCTACCACGGGGTCCAGCACTTTTGATAAAACGTACATATGACAGATTGCACAATAGTGCCCTTGACAGTAACCATCAGGGTTTGGGACAATTAGATCATACAAAACCCTCCAAAAAGGAACACCAAAAAAAATCCCAACAAACAAAAAAGGAAGAGCAAAAAGTGATGTCATCTAATATTGATCATGATCTTGGAGAGACCAGAGAAAGCAAAGAACAAGAATCAATTCTTACAGAAGAAAATGCACTAAATGAAGTAGCAACAGATAAAGACAAAAACAAAAAAAAGCTAAAACCTGAACAGTTGACTTGTATGCCATATCCTTTTGATAAGTTCCATGAGAGCAAACGTTACATAGAACATTATATTCTACAACCTGAAACAGGACCACTCAATCTCATAGACCCAATACATGAGTTCAAAGCTCTCACAAATACAGAAGCAGCATCAGATAAGGACATTAGGATGAAATTTAGCAATGAAGTTTTCCGATTTGCATCAGCTTGTATGAATTCTCGCACCAACGGCACCATCCATTTTGGAGTCTTGGACAAACCCCATGGAGAAATTGTCGGTGTTAAAGTCACTAGTAAGGATGCCTTCATTGACCACTTCAACATAATGATCAAACAGTACTTTGAAGAAAGCGAGATCAATGAAGCCAAGAAGTGTGTTCGTGAGCCAAGGTTTGTGGATGTCCTGCTGCAGAACAATACACCGTCTGACAGATTTGTCATTGAAGTAGATGTTATTCCAAAACATTCTATATGTAAAGAAAAGTATTTCTATATTAAGATGCAAAACTGTAAAACTGAAACATGGAAACCAAACCAAGATCATTCGCTGTTTGTGAGAGATGGGGCTAGCTCTAAGGATATCCTGGCCAATGTCAGGCAACGGGATATAGATTTTAAAGCATTTATGCAAAATTTAAAGTCACTGGTAGCATCTAGAAAAGAGGCTGAGGAAGAATATGAGGTAAGAGCAAATAAGACGGAGAGTGAAGGACAAAAGCTGGTAAAACTTCTCATAGGAAACCGAGACTCACTGGACAATTCCTACTACAACTGGTACATTCTTGTAACAAATAAGTGCCATCCAAATCAAACCAAGAACTTAGATTTTCTAAAAGAAATTAAATGGTTTGCTGTGTTGGACTTTGATCCTGAGTCTGTAAGCAAGGGAGTAGTCAAAGCTTACAAAAAAAGCCGAATAGCAAACCTTCACTTTCCAAATCAGTATGAAGAAAAGACAACTACCATAAGGGAGAAAATTTCTAGTATGAATCTCTATCAGCAGCCCAGCTGGATCTTCTGCAATGGCAGATCAGACTTGAAAAATGAGAGGCATAAGCCTCTAGAACCACATTTATGGCAGAGAGAAAGAGCTTCTGAAGTCAGGAAACTGATTTCATTTTTCACAGATGAAAATATAATGACAAGACGGAAATTTCTGGTAGTGTTTTTATTACTCTCTCCAGTGGAAAGCCCAGGAGATCCCCTCATTGAAACTTTCTGTGCTTTCTACCAAGCTCTCAAAGGAATGGAAAATATATTGTGTATCTGTGTAAACTCACAGACTTATCAACAATGGGAAGATCTACTACAAACAAGACTGACAATGGCAGATGAATTATCGAACCACAGTATCTCCACTTTAAATTTAGAATTGATAAACAGTACTATTCTTAAACTAAAACCAGTGACTCAGTCATCAAGAAGGTATTTACCCTCCTGTGGATCTTCTTCTGTCATTTTAGAGAAAAAGACAGAGGACATCTTGACCGCACTGGAAATTCTCTGTGAAAATGAGTGCAGAGATACAGACATAGAGAAAGATGAAGTTAAATTCCAAGAATTTAAGAAATTAAAAGAAGAGCACTTTTACCGAGGAGGCAGAGTATCTTGGTGGAACTTCTATTTTTCTTCTGAAAACTACTCATCAGCTTTTGTCAAAAGGGACAGTTATGAAACCCTTAAAAGACTGATACACTGCTGGGCAGACTCTCCCAAACCAGTATTTGCAAAAATCATCAATATTTATCATCACCCAGGCTGTGGGGGTACTACGTTGGCTATGAATATTCTCTGGGAACTAAAGAAGAACTTCAGGTGTGCTGTGTTAAAAAACAAAGCAACTGATTTTGCAGAAATTGGAGAACAAGTGACCAATCTGATTACCTATAAGGCAACCAGCCCTCAGGATTACATTCCTGTACTTCTCCTTGTGGATGATTTTGAGGAACAGGAAAACGTCTACGTTCTACAGAATTCCATCCATTCCATTTTTGCTGAGAGGGGTTTGCGATATGAAAAAACATTAGTAATTATCTTAAACTGCATGAGATCCCAGAATCCCGATGAAAGTGCAAAATTAGCAGACAGTATTGCACTAACTTACCAACTTTCTCCAAAGGAACAAAGAGCTTTTGGGGCCAAACTAGAGGAAATTGAAAAGCAACACAAGAATTGTGAAAATTTTTATTCCTTCATGATCATGAAAAGCAATTTTGATGCAATGTATATAGAAAATGTAGTCAGGAATATCCTAAAAGGACAAAATGTTGAAAGCAAGAGAGCACAACTCATTTCTTACCTGGCTCTACTCAACTCTTACGTTACTGACTCTACAATTTCAGTGTCACAGTGTGAACTATTTTTGGGGATCATCTACACTAATACACCCTGGGAACCAGAGAGCCTAGAAGACAGGATGGGAACCTATGCTACACTTTTAATAAACACAGAAGTCACAGAATATGGGAGATACATAGGCGTGCGCATCATTCATCCTTTGATTGCCATTTACTGTCTAAAAGAACTCGAAAAAAGCTATCATTTGGATAAGTGTCAAATTGCATTGAAGATATTAAGTGAGAATTTATTCTATGTTTCTGGAATAGGGAGAGAAAAATTTCAACAGGATGTGCAAACTCTTCTGCTTACAAGACAGCGCAAGGAGTATGGAGATGAAATAGACACTTTGTTTTCCCCATTAATTGAAGCTTTACAGAATGAAGAAATTGAAGAGGTCTTGACTGCAGGAAATGTCCGATTCCCACAAAATGCATTCATTTGTCAGGCCTTAGCAAGATATTTCTGTATTAAAGAGAAGAATTTTAACACTGCTCTGGAATGGGCAAATGAGGCCAAAAAGAAAGCGCCTAAAAATTCCTATATTTCAGATACACTTGGTCAAGTCTACAAAAGTAAAATCAAATGGTGGTTGGATGAAAACAGAAACTGCAAGGATATTACTGTTAATGATCTAATATGTATGCTAGAAGCCGCTGAAAATGCCTCGAGAGCTTTCAAAACATCCCAAGAGCAAACCTATAGGAAAGGCTATGAAATAGAGAGCTGGTCACCACAGAAGTCCCAAAGAAAATACGGCATGTATAACACAGCTGGTTTCTTGGGTGAAATAGAAGTTGGTCTTTACACTATTCAGGTTCTTCAGCTCACTCCCTGTTTCCATGAAGAAAATAAATTAGCTAATAAAACTATGGTAGATTTTCTATCTGGAAAGGGGAATATTCCTGCAAATCCAAAAAGTGATTATTTTTTGGCTATTAGCAACTTCATATCCTACTTGCAAAGTTTACAATCAGATTTGAAAAGATGCTTTGAGTTTTTTGATGATTACATGGTTCTTTTGAAAGTGAGGAATATCCAAAAAGAAACAGCGGAGATCGTAGTAAGCAAGAAAATCAATCGTTATTTCAAGAAATACATGGAATTTTTCTGCCATTTGGATTTGAATCCATTAGAAAGCACAGAGAGCCCATTACTCCGAGAGGAGAAATGCAGGAAAAGTCTACAGGCTTTGAGAGCAGATAGGTTTTCTGGACTCCTGGAATATCTTAATCCAAGTCACAAAGAGGCTGCAACCAATATGGAAAATATAGTGAACAAATACTCCTTTTTATTGCAGCAAAACCCAAATAAACAGCTGACAAAGGACAAACAAAATTTCATTTTGGCCAACGTTATTCTCAGTTGTCTAAAACCCTGCTCCAAGTTCATTCAGCCACTGAGCATGCTAAAAAAGCAGCTCCGAGAAGTGTTGCAAGTCGTAGGACTAAATCATCAATATCCAGATCCTTATTTCTTGGCCTGCCTCCTATTCTGGCCGGAAAATCAAGAGCTAGATGAAGATTCCAAGCTAATGGAAAAATATGTTGCATCCTTAAATAGATCCTTCAAGAGACAGTACAGAAGCATGTGCAAATCTAAGGAGGCAAGCACACTTTTCTATCTGGGGAAGAAGAAGGGTCTCAACAGCTTTGTTCACAAGGCCGAGATAGAGCAATACTTCAGTAAAGTGCACAATACAAACTTCCTCTGGCAGAGTGGAGATGTGGAGGGGAAAAAAGCAGTCAGAGGCCACCTGCGGCGTCTAACTGGTCAGGCTGAAGGCAAGCTAATCTCTATGGAATATGGAACAGAGAAAAAAATAAAAATACCAGTGATATCTGTTTATTCAGGTCCACTCAGGAGTGGTAGGAACATAGAAAGAGTGTCCTTCTTCCTAGGATTTTCCATTGAAGGCCCTCAAGCATATGACATAGAAGTAATTTAAGAAGCTATATTAGCTCAAATAAATTTATTCATCTCTCTCTATGACTTTATTCCCTTTCTATTCCCATTGCATTTTGATGACATTATTGACTTACCTCTAATCATGGATTTTGCTTTTGTCTCCCCAAATGAATTACCAGCCTTTTTTAGGGCATGAAACGTGTCTACACACACAGCTTGGCATGTGGTAGAGTCAGTTGTTCAATGTTTTACATATGCATTTTTCAGACTCATATATTTAATTAAGGAGTTTCAATTAGTATCCACTGGTCATGTAATAACTTGTTATAAGTCAATAAAATCTGTTCTAATTCTATCACTCTTAGGAATTTTCTGAATTTTCAATTATTTCTTCACTATTAAAGCAGAGATTTAAATAAGATGATGATGGAAGAAAAAGCCCCTCCCTAGTTTGTTGAACTCAAACCCAGAGATCAACCAGTGTGCTACTTACCTCATTTTGGCATCAATAAAAATACACATGGAAGGCACACTTCATTCTTATCCTCCATCTGCCCCTCCACATACACATATACACACACAATGCCTCATACCCCTTGCCCTTCTCCCAACTCATTGCTTTGGGAAGGGGAAGAAAGCAGAAAACAGAGGAGTCACAGGCTTGAATGCCCTGCTTCATCTTGTTCCCGTGTACACATGAATGTTTCTTTGGCCATTCTTGCCTCCTGTCTACACAGTCTTGCCTCCACCTATTCTTTAGATCCCATCTCCCCTCTCTTCTTTTTCCCATTTACTACCCTCTTTGCTCGCTTTACTTCTCAACCCATATTCATGCTATTCTCTCTGTCAAATATTCCCTTATTTTCATCCAAAATCTTCCATATCACTATTCTGATTTGTCCATCACAACTCAGTTCACATCAGCTCCACCAAGAAGTCTCCCCTGAGCACTGATTAGATGACTGCCTCAGGGCAATTTGTGCTCCCAACTTTCCAGTGCCAGGAAGGCCAACCCAGGAGCTTGTTCCTAGATTTAAACCAGCCAGAACAGCTTCAAACAGCATTCCAGAGCTTGGCTTTTAAGAAATACCTTAATACAGATTAAATTGAATACTTAATAAATATTTGTCTATTTACCCACTTCTTTATCTATCTCCTCATAATGTAACTTTGATATTCCAGGCTTCAAACCCAATTCCTCTTGTCATCAAGATGACTATTCACTATCAGGATTCTTTTCACTAGTATTTCTATGCATCTCTGAGGAATACTCACATGGTGCACGAACGCATCCCTATTGCTAGAAGACACATCTGCTACTGATCAAGCTCCGACAGCTGCTTCCCTCTGCTACAGTCCACCTGTCCAGGTGGTAACAGGCTTTACCAAGTGGCTGCACTCCCCGAAGTGTTCATAAGCCTGTGGACATAAGCCTGTCCTTTAATCCTTCACAACTCAGCTAAGATTGAGCTACAACATTTAGTAAGACATAAGCAAAGGCTTGACATGTGAAAAAAAATTTATAATAGAAGGAGAGGAGACTGTTAAATGTTTCTGTTATCCATGAATATTCTCACAGTTCATACACTCAGCTCCTCTACAAGGTTTTTTAGGGGGTTTCTCTCTCCTCAGCCCCACTTTCAACCGCCAGGTTGTAGGAAGGCTCTTGCTCAACTCTCCTAGATGGCACAACCCCTAAATATGAATCCTTGACTCAGAGGTCTCCAGAAGGAATTAATGATTTTTTCTGAAAAGAAATATGATATGCAACGATATCACCACCCACAATGAGGACACGATTTTACAGTATTATGCAAAGAAGTTCAACACTCCATCTCAGAATAGATTCTTCACTTCACTCCTTTAGAATCAAAGAGCCCACTAAAATGCTTTCTTGTGTGCAGGTTTTTATATGGACATAAGTTTCCAGCTCCTTTGGGTAAGTACCAAGGGGGGTGATTGCTGGATGGTATATCAAGAGTCTTTTAGTTTTGTAACACACCACCTAACTGTCTTCAAGAACAACAGTGCCATTTTACATTCCCACCAGCAATGAATGAGAGTTCCTGTTGCTTGACATCTTCACCACCATTTGTTGGCAGTGTCCTGGATTTTGGCCATTCTAAGATATGTATAGTAGTATTTCATTGTTGTTTCAATTTGCAATTTCATAATGACATAGGATGTCCTTCTTTACGTAAAAAGGACAGATATACAGTATTATCTACAGTTTTAACATTTCAAGGTGGTAAGGGAACAACTAGGTAAAAAAATGCCCCTGCTTAAGGGGGCAATAATTGAGAACTAGTCTGGCGGTCAGAAAGGCAACATGAGGAAACTGGACAGAAGGCAGGGCTTTCTCCTGCTAAAGGTGTGGGATCAGGCGTCAGAGAGTCTCAGCAACTGGACAAACTAGTGGAATAAAACTCAGTATGGAGCACACAGCAGAAGTGATATTTGTGACCTGGCTGTATTAGTCAGGGTTCTCCAGAGAAACAGAACCAATGGGATATATGTAAATACAGACATATAGAAATGTATGTATATTTATATGTACACATAAAATATGTAAACATTAAACATATACATAGAAAGAAACAGTCACATTATTTAACATCCCTGTGCCTCAGTTTCTTCACCTGCGAAATGGAGATAACAATAAACTCTATCTCAGAGGATTGTTGTGAAGAGTAAGTTAATATAAAGAATGTACAAGAGTGCCTACTACATAGTAAGTGTCCAATAAGTGCTTAAAAAACATGTAAAAGCAGTGCACATCAACAGTGGAATGTGGGAACCAAAAGCTGACTGAGCACACAAGTAAATACTAGCACTTGCCAGGGACTTTTTTTTTCTTTTTTTTTTTCTTTTATTAAATGTACATCACAGAAATTGAGCCGGGAAGATGGCAGCATGAGCAGGGTGGCAGAAATCTCCTCCCAAAACTACATAAATCTACGAAAATACAGCAAATACAACTATTCCTAAAAGAGAGACCAGAGCACACAGGAAAGTGTACAGCATGCAGCCACACCTGAGAGGACTCGGCACCCCACGAGGCGGGTAAGATACAGAGCCGCAGCCCGGCGGCACCCGAGCACTCACCCAGCCCAGTGTGCCGGCGGGAGGAGAGGATTCAGAGCCAGGAGGGAGTGGAAGAGCAGGTCCGCGAAATAACCAGCCCCAGTGGTCTGTGCCGGGAGCGCTGACACACATCACGCAGTGCATCGGACATTGGAGAGGCAGAGGGTGCAGGTTTGGAGCCGGGAAAACGCTGGGACAGTGCAGCCAGCGCCCTGGAACAAGAGAAAAGCACGCGTGGTTTGTAGCGGTCTCGGAGAGGCAGGGGGCCCAGTGAGGGAACACCATCGCCCCAGCTGGCTCAGCCGTGCAGGCTGGAAGTCCTGGAGAACTTCGGACCCCTCTGCTGGTGACTGAGAGAAGGGAGCAACCACAATGGAACTTTATACAGAGAACAATAGCCTCCCATTTGTTCCCGCCCTGGCCAGAGACCCAAAGAGAGGTACGGCCGTGGCTGTGGATTAGTGGAGCAACAGCGACTAATTTTTTTTTCTTTTTTCTTTTTTCCTTTCCCCTTTCCTTTTTCCTTCTTTTCTTTCTTTGTTCTTTCTCTCTTTTCTTTCTCTTCCTTCTTTTTATGCTTGTTGGTTTTTTTCCTTTCCTTGTTCCTTCTTTTCTTTCTTTCTTCTTTCTCTTCCTTCTTTTTTTGCTTGTTTGTTTTTTTCTTTCCTTTTTCTTTCTTTTCTTTCTTTTTTCTTTCTCTCTTTTCTTTCTCTTCCTTCTTTTTTTGCTTGTTTGTTTTTTTTTCTTGTTTTCTTTGTGTTTTTTTTAAGTCTTAACGAGCCCAGGTGACATACGTGGCACCTACCAGTGACCACTCCTATTAACATGACAAGACAGAGGAATATGACACAGACAAAAATCACCCAGACCCAGACAACCCCTGAGAGGGAACCTGAAGGGATGGAAATGCAGAATCTTCTTGAAAAAGAATTCAGAATAAAAGTCATAACCATGCTGATGGATCTAGAGAGAAATATGCAAGAGCTAAGGGAGGAAGTGAGGGAAGTCAGGTAAGACAATGCAGAAATGAGACAAGCCATTGACGGGCTCAGCAGCAGACTGGATGAGATGCAAGAGATGTTAATGCAATAGAAATCAGAGAACAGGAACACAGAGCACCTGAGGCAGAGAGAGATAAAAGGATCTCTAGGAATGAAAGAATATTAAGACAACTGTGTGTCCAATGCAAACGGAACAATATTCACATTATAGGAGTACCAGAGGAAGAAGAGAGAGAAAAAGGGATAGAAAGTGTCTTTGAAGAAATAATTGCTGAAAACATCCCCGTGCTGGGGAAGGAAATAGTCTCGCAGTCCATGGAAGCCCACAGATCTCCTAACGCAAGGGACCCCAGGAAGACAACAGCAAGACACATAATAATTAAAATGGAAAAGATCAAAGATAAGGACAGAGTATTAAAGGCAGCTAGAGAGAGAAAAAAGATGACCTACAAAGGAAAAACCATCAGACTAACATCAGACTTCTCAACAGAAACCTTACAGGCCGGAAGAGAAAGGCATGATATAGTTAACGCAATGAAACAGAAGGGCCTCGAACAAAGAATACTGTATCCAGCACGATTATCATTTAAATATGATGGAGGGATTAAACAATTTCGAGACAAGCAAAAGCTGAGAAATTTGGCTCCCATAAACCACCTCTACATGACATCTTAAATGGACTGCTCTAGAGGGAAGCACACCTAAGACTAAAAAGCTGTCACCAGAGAAAATAAAATCATAGCAAAGAAAGCAGACCATCCAAATACTAACTAAAGGCAAAGAATAAAACACCTAGTATACAAAGAATGGAGGAGGAAGAATAAGAAAGGAGAGAAATAAAGAAACATTAGACTGTGTTTACAATAACTTAACAAGAAAGTTAAGTTAGATTGTTAGATAGTAAAGAAGCAACCCTTGAACCTTTGGTAACCACGAATCTAAAGCCAGCAATGGCAATAAGTACATACCTATCAATAATCACCCTCAATGTAAATGGACTGAATGCACCAATCAAAAGACACAGAGTAACAGAATGGATAAAAAAGCAAGACCCATCTATATGCTGCTTACAAGAGTCTCACCTCAAACCCAAAGACATACACAGACTAAAAGTGAAGGGATGGAAAAAGATATTTCATGCAAACAACAAAGAGAAAAAAGCAGGTGTAGCAGTACTTGTATCAGACAAAATAGACTTCAACACGAAGAAAGTACCAAGAGATAAAGAAGGACATTACATAATGATAAAAGGGTCAATCCAACAAGAAGATATAACCATTATAAATACGTATGCACCCAACACAGGAGCACCAGCATATGTGAAACAAATACTAACAGAACTAAAGGAGGAAAAAGAAAGCAATGCATTTATTTTAGGTGACTTCAACACACCACTCACTCGAAAGGACAGACCAACCAGACAGAAAATAAGTAAAGACACAGAGGCACTGAACAACACACTAGAACAGATGGACCTAACAGTCATCTACAGAACTCTACACCCAAAAGCAAGAGGATACACATTCTTCTCAAGTGCACATAGCACATTTTCCAGAATAGACCACATACTAGGACACAAAAAGAACCTCAGTAAAGTCGAACATATTGAAATTCTACCAACCAATTTCTCAGATCATAAAGGCATTAAACTAGAATTAAACCTTAGAAAGAAAACAAAAAGGCTCACAAATACATGGAGACTTAACAACACTCTCCTAATTAATCAATGTGTTAACGACCAAATCAAAACAGAAATCAAAGAATATATGGAGACTAATGACAAAAACAACACAAAGCCACAACTTCTGTGGGACGCAGCAAAGGCAGTTCTAAGAGGAAAGTATATTGCAATCCAGGCCTATTTAAAGAAGGAAGAACATTCCCAAATGAATAGTCTAAAGACACAATTACTGAAATTGGAAAAAGAAGAGCAAATGAGGCCCAAAGTCACCAGAAGGAGGGACATAATAAAGATCAGAGAAGAAATAAATAAAATTGAGAAGAATAAAACAATAGAAAAAATCAGTGACAACACGAGCTGGTTCTTTGAAAAAATAAACAAAATAGATAAACCCCTACCCACACTCAGTAAGAGAAAAAGAGAATCTACACACATAAACAGAATCAGAAATGAGAAAGGAAAAATCATGACAGATCACACAGAAATACAAAGAATTATAAGAGAATACTATGAGAGTCTATATGCTAGCAAGCTGGAAAACCTAGAAGAAATGGACAACTTCTTAGAAAAATACAACCTTCCAAAACTGACCAAACAAGAAACAGAAAAACTAAACAGACCAATCAGGAGCAACGAATCAGAAGCAATATTCAAAAAACTACCCAAGAACAAAACCCCTGGAACCAGATGGATTCACGTCTGAATTCTCCAGACATATAGAGAAGAAATAACACCCATTCTCCTTAAAGTTTTCCAAAACATAGAAGAGGACAGAATACTTCCAAACTCATGAAGTCAGCATCACTCTAATACCAAAACCGGGCAAAGACCTCACCCAAAAAGAGAACTACAGACCAATATCCCTGGTGAACGTGGATGCAAAAATACTCAACAAAATATTAGCAAACCGAAGTAAAAAATACATCAAGAGGATCATACACCATGATCAAATGGGATTCATCCCAGGGATGCAAGGATAGTACAACATTCGAAAATCCATCAACATTATATACCACATCAATAAAAAGGAGAACAAAAACCACATGATCATCTCCATAGATGCTGAAAAAGCATTTGACAAAATTCAGCATCCATTCCTGATTAAAACTCTCAACAAAATGGGTATAGAGGGCAAGAACTTCAACATCATAAAGGCCATATATGACAAAAACCCACAACTAACATCATACTTAACAGTGAGAAGCTAAAAGCTTTTCATCTAAGATCGGGACCAAGACAGGGATGCCCACTCTCTCCACTGTTATTCAACATAGTACTGGAGGTCCTAGCCACAGCAATCAGACAAAACAAACACAAACAAGGCATCCAGGTTGGTAAAGAAGAAGTCAAATTGTCACTATTTGCAGATGATATGATGTTGTACATAAAAAACCCTAAAGACTCCATTCCAAAACTACTAGAACTAATATCTGAATACAGCAAAGTTGCAGGATACAAAATTAAGACACAGAAATCTGTTGCTTTCCTATACACTAATGATGAACTAACAGAAAGAGAAATCAGAAAAACAATTCCATTCACAATTGCATCAAAAAGAATAAAATACCTAGGAATAAACCTAACAAAGGAAGTGAGAAACCTGTACACTGAAAACTACAAGACACTCCGAAGAGAAATTAAAGAGGACACTACCAAATGGAAATTCATCCCATGCTCTTGGCTAGGAAGAATAAATATTGTCAAATTGGCTGTACTACCTAAAGCAATACACAGATTCAATGCAATCCCTATCAAAATATCAACATCTTTCTTCAATGAGCTGGAACAAATAATTCTAAAATTCATATGGAACCACAAAAGACCCCGAACAGCCAAAGCAATCCTGAGAAGGAGGAATAAAACAGGGGGAATTACACTCCCTGACTTCAAGCTCTACTACAAAGCCACAGTAATCAAGACAATTTGGTATTGGCACAAAAACAGACCCACAGACCAGTGGAATAGAATAGAAAATCCAAACATCAACCCAAACATTTACAGTCAATTAATATTTGATAAAAGTGCCTTGGATACACATTGGGGAGATGACAGCCTGTTCAGGAGCTGGTGTTGGAAAAACTGGACAGCTACATGTAAGAGAATGAAACTGGACTACTGTCTAACCCCATACACAAAGGTAAACTCAAGGTGGATCAAAGACCTGAATGTAAGTCATGAAACCATAAAACTCTTAGAAAAAAATATAGGCAAAAATCTCTTGGACATAAACATGTGCGACTTCTTCATGAACATACCTCCCCAGGCAAGGGAAACAAAAGCAAAAATGAACAAGTGGGACTAAATCAAGCTGAAAAGCTTCTGTACAGCAAAGGACACCATCAGTAGAACAAAAAGACATCCTACAGTATGGAAGAATATATTCATAAATGATGTATCCGATAAGGGGTTGACATCCAAAATATATAAAGAACTCACACACCTCAACAAACAAAAAGCAAATAGTCCATTGAGAAATGGGCAGAGGACATGAATAGACACTTCTCCAAAGAACAAATTCAGATGGCCAACAGGCACATGAAAAGATGCTCCACATCACTAATCATCAGAGAAATGCAAATTAAAACCACAATGAGATACCACCTCACACCAGTGAGGATAGCCAACATCCAGAACACAAACAACAACAAATGTTGGCGAGGATGTGGAGAAAAGGGGAACCTCCTACACTACTGGTGGGAATGCAAATTAGTTCAACCATTGTGGAAAGCAGTATTGAGGTTCCTCAAAAAACTCAAAATAGAAATACCATTTGATGACTTCCGGGAAGATGGCGGTGAAAGCAGGGCGGCAGAAATCTCCTCCCAACACTAAATTTATCTACAAAAACACAGCAAATACATCTATTCCTGAAAGAGAGACGAGAATACACAGGAAAGCGCACAGCGTGCAGCTACACCCGAGAGCACTCGGCACCCCAAGCGGCGGGTAAGATACGGAGCTGTGAACCGGCGGGACCCGAGCACTCCCCCACCCCAGCGCACCGGTGGGAGGAGAGGATTCAGAGCCGGGAGGGAGTGGAGGTACACCCCGTGAAGTAGCCAGCCCTGGTGATCCGCCCGGGGAGCGCTGACCCACACTGCGCAGGGCAGCGGAGACTGGAGACACAGAGGGGCAGGATCTGAGCAGGGAACGCGCCAGGGTGCTTGTAGCTGGCTCCCGGGAAGGAAAAAAAAAAAGCGCGCGCTTTCATCAGTGGTCTTAAAGAGACAGGAGCCCAGCAGAGGAGCGGGATCGCCCCAGCACACTCAGCCCAGCAGGCTGTGAGTCCTGGGGAGTTTCAGACACCTTAGCTGGACTGAGGAAGCGCAGCCATACTTACACTTCTCACTGAGATCAACAGCCTCCTAATCGTTCCCACTCCTGCCAGAGCGATAAAGGGCCCTGCAGAGTGGCGCAGTCACAGCTGTGGAATAGTGGGGCAATAGCGCCACCTACAGCATTCCCACAGAATCTACATCCGCTGGGCATTTTTTTTTGTTTTTTTTGTTTTGTTTTGTTGTTTTATTTTTGTTTTTTCTTTTCTTTCTTTTTTCTTTTTTTGTTTCTTCCTTTCTTCTTTTCTTTCTTTTTTTTTCTCCTTTTTTTCTTCTCTTTTTAAAGTCTTAAAGAGCCCAGCTGACATACGTGGCAACTACCAGTGACCAATTCTATAGCCATGAAAAGAGAGGAATATGGTTCAGACCAAAATCAACCAGACAACCCCAGAGAGGGAGTCTGAAGGGATGGAAATGCACAGCCTCCCTGAAAAAGAATTCAGAATAAAAGTCATAACCATGCTGATGGACCTACAGAGAAATGTGCAAGAGCTGAGGGAGGAACTGAGGGAACTGAGGAAAGACAATACAGAAATCAGACAAGTGATCAACGGCCTTAACAGCAGAATGG
Organism: Smutsia gigantea; assembly: GCA_032199065.1. Taxonomy (NCBI): domain Eukaryota; kingdom Metazoa; phylum Chordata; class Mammalia; order Pholidota; family Manidae; genus Smutsia; species Smutsia gigantea. The sequence continues at coordinate 25,190 of JAVSCE010018469.1, read as the reverse complement.
ATGAGATGCAAGAGACTGTTAATGGAATAGAAAACAGAGAACAGGAGTACAGAGCAGCTGAGGCAGAGAGAGATAAAAGGATTTCTAGGAATGAAAGAATATTAAGAGAACTGTGTGACCAATCCAAACGGAACAATATTCGCATTATAGGAGTACCAGAGGAAGAAGAGAGAGAAAAAGGGATAGAAAGTGTCTTTGAAGAAATAATTGCTGAAAACTTTCCCTCGCTGGGGAAGGAAGTAGTCTCGCAGTCCACCGAAGCTCATAGATCTCCCAACACAAGGGACCCAAGGAAGACAACACCAAGACACATAATAATTAAGATGGCAAAGATCAAAAATAAAGACAGGGTATTAAAGGCAGCTAGAGAGAGAAAACAGATCACCTACAAAGGAAAACCCATCAGACTATCATCAGACTTCTCAACAGAAACCTTACAGGCCAGAAGAGAATGGCATGATATATTTAACGTTATGAAACCGAAGGGCCTCGAACCAAGAATATTGTATCCAGCACGATTATCATTTAAATATGATGGAGGGATTGAACAATTTCCAGACAAACGAAAGTTGAGAGAGTTTGCCTCTCATAAGCCACCACTAAAGGATATCTTAAATGGACTGCTCTAGATGGAAGCACACCTAAGGCTAAAAAGATGTCACCAGAGGAAAAAAATCATAGCAACGAAAGAAGACCACCCAAATACTAACTAAAGGCAAAGAATAAAACACCTATTATAGAAAGAATGGAGGAGGAGGAATAAGAAAGGAGAGAAATAAAGAAACATCAGACTGTGTTTACAATAACTTAACAAGAAAGTTTAGTTAGATTGTTAGATAGTAAAGAAGCAACCCTTGAACCCTTGGTAACCACGAATCTAAAGCCAGCAATGGCAATAAGTACATACCTATCAATAATCACCCTAAATGCAAATGGACTGAATGCACCAATCAAAAGACACAGAGTAACAGAATGGATAAAAAAGCAAGACCCATCTATATGCTGCCTCCAAGAAACTCACCTCAAATCCAAAGATATACACAGACTAAAAGTGAAGGGATGGAAAAAGATATTTCATGCAAAAAACAAAGAGAAAAAAGCAGCTGTTGCATTACTTGTATCAGACAAAATAGACTTCAAAACGAAGAAAGTAGCAAAAGATAAAGAAGGACATTACATAATGATAAAGGGGTCAGTCCAACAAGAAGATATAACCATTATAAATATATATGCACCCAACACAGGAGCGCCAGCATATGTGAGACAAACACTAACAGAATTAAAGGAGGAAATAGACAGCAATGCATTCATCTTAGGAGACTTCAACACACCACTCACTCCAGAGGACAGATCAACCAGACAGAAAATAAGTAAAGACACAGAGGCACTGAACAACACACTAGAACAGATGGACCTAACAGACATCTACAGAACTCTACACCCAAAAGCAACAGGATACACATTCTTCTCAAGTGCACATGGAACATTTTCCAGAATAGAACACATACTAGGCCACAAAAAGAACCTCAGTAATTTCAAAAATATTGAAATCCTACCAACAACTTCTCAGATCACCAAGGTATAAAACTAGAAATAAATTTTAGAAAGAAATCAAAAAGGCTCACAAATACATGGAGACTTAACAACACTCTCCTAATTAATCAATGGGTTAACGACCAAATCAAAACAGAAATCAAAGAATATATGGAGACTAATGACAACAACAACACAAAGCCACAACTTCTGTGGGACACAGCAAAGGCAGTTCTAAGAGGAAAGTATATTGCAATCCAGGCCTACTTAAAGAAGGAAGAACATTCCCAAATTAATAGTCTAAAGACACAATTACAGAAATTGGAAAAAGAAGAACAAATGAGGCCCAAAGTCACCAGAAGGAGGGACATAATAAAGATTAGAGAAGAAATAAATTAAGTTGAGAAGAATAAAACAATAGAAAAAATCAATAAAACCAAGAGCTGGTTCTTTGAAAAAATAAACAAAATAGATAAACCCCTAGCCAGACTCATTAAGAGAAAAAGAGAATCTACACACATAAACACAATCAGAAATGAGAAAGGAAAAATCACGACGGACCCCACAGAAATACAAAGAATCATAAGAGAATATTATGAGAATCTATATGCTAACAAGCTGGAAAACCTAGAAGAAATGGACAACTTCTTAGAAAAATACAACCTTGCAAGACTGACCAAGCAAGCAACAGAAAAACTAAACAGACCAATCACCAGCGACGAAATCGAATTGGTAATCAAAAAACTACCCAAGAACAAAACCCCCGGGCCTGATGGATTCACCTCTGAATTCTATCAGACATATACAGAAGAAATAACACCGATTCTCCTTAAAGTTTTCCAAAAAATAGAAGAGGAGGGAATACTTTCAAACTCATTCTATGAAGCCAGCATCACTCTAATACCAAAACCGGGCAATGACCTCACCAAAAAAGAAAATTACAGACCAATATCCCTGATGAACGTAGATGCAAAAATACTGAACAAAATATCAGCAAACCGAATTCAAAAATACATCAAGAGGATCATACACCATGATCAAGTGGGATTCATCCCAAGGATGCAAGGGTGGTACAACATTCGAAAATCCGTCAACATCATCCACCACATCAACAAAAAGAAGAACAAAAACCACATGATCATCTCCATAGATGCTGAAAAAGCATTTGACAAAATTCAGCATCCATTCCTGATTAAAACTCTCAACAAAATGTGTATAGACGGCAAGTACCTCAACATCATAAAGGCTATATATGACAAACCCACAGCTAACATCATACTTAACGGCGAGACGCTGAAAGCTTTTCATCTAAGATCGGGAACAAGACAGGATGCCCACTCTCTCCACTGTTATTCAACATAGTACTGGAGGTCCTAGCCACAGCAATCAGACAAAACAAAGACATACAAGGCAACCAGATTGGTAAAGAAAAAGTCAAATTGTCACTATTTGCAGATGACATGATACTGTACATAAAAAAACCCTAAAGACTCCATTCCAAAACTACTAGAACTAATATCTGAATTCAGCAAAGTTGCAGGATACAAAATTAAGACACAGAAATCTGTTGCTTTCCTATACACTAATGATGAACTAACAGAAAGAGAAATCAGAAAAACAATTCCATTCACAAATGCATCAAAAAGAATAAAATACCTAGGAATAAACCTAACAAAGGAAGTGAAAGACCTGTACTCTGAAAACTACAAGACACTCCTACGAGAAATTAAAGAGGACACTAACAAATGGAAATGCATCCCATGCTCTTGGCTAGGAAGAATAAATATTGTCAAAATGGCTATACTACCTGAAGCAATCTACAGATTCAATGCAATCCCTATCAAACTAACAACAGCTTTCTTCAATGAACTGGAACAAATAATTCTAAAATTCATATGGAACCACAAAAGACCCCGAATAGGCAAATCAATCCTGAGAAGGAGAAATAAAACAGGGGGAATTACACTCCCTGACTTCAAGCTCTACTACAAAGCCACAGTAATCAAGACAATTTGGTATTGGCACAAAAACAGACCCACAGACCAGTGGAACAGAATAGAAAATCCAAACATTAACCCAAACATATACAGTCAATTAATATTTGATAAAAGTGCCTTGGATATACAATGGGGAGATGACAGCCTCTTCAGCAGCTGGTGTTGGAAAAACTGGACAGCTACATGTAAGAGAATGAAACTGGACTACTGTCTAACCCCATACACAAAGGTAAACTCAAGGTGGATCAAAGACCTGAATGTAAGTCATGAAACCATAAAACTCTTAGAAAAAAACATAGGCAAAAATCTCTTGGACATAAACATGAGCAACTTCTTCATGAACATATCTCCCCGGGCAAGGGAAACAAAAGCAAAAATGAACAAGTGGGACTATATCAAGCTGAAAAGCTTCTGTACAGCAAAGGACACCATCAGTAGAACAAAAAGACATCCAACAGTATGGGAGAATATATTCATAAAAAACGTATCTGATAAAGGGTTGACATCCAAAATATAGAAAGAACTCATGCACCTTAACAAACAGAAAGCAAATAATCCAATTAAGAAATGGGCAGAGGACATGAATAGACACTTCTCCAAAGAAGAAATTCAGATGGCCAACAGGCACATGAAAAGATGCTCCACATCGCTAATCATCAGAGAAATGCAGATTAAAACCACAATGAGATATCACCTCACACCAGTGAGGATGGCCAACATCCAAAACACAAACAACAACAAATGTTGGCGAGGATGTGGAGAAAAGGGAACCCTCCTACACTGCTGGTGGGACTGCAAGTTAGTTCAACCATTGTGGAAAGCAGTATGGAGGTTCCTCAAAAAACTCAAAATAGAAATACCATTTGACCCAGGAATTCCACTCCTAGGAATTTACCCTAAGAATGCAGCAGCCTAATTTGAAAAGGACAGATGCACCCCTATGTTTATTGCAGCACTATTTACAATAGCCAAGAAATGGAAGCAACCTAAGTGTCCATCAGTAGATGAATGGATAAAGAAGAGTGGTACATATACACAATGGAATATTATTCAGCCATAAGAAGACAACAAATCCTACCATTTGCAACAACATGGATGGAGCTAGAGGGTATTATGCTCAGTGAAATAAGCCAAGCCGAAAAAGACAAGTATCAAATGATTTCACTCATATGTGGAGTATAAGAACAAAGAAAAAAACTGAAGGAACAAAACAGCAGCAGACTCACAGAACCCAAGAACGGACTAATAGTTACCAAAGGGAAAGGGACTGGGGAAAATGGGCAGGAAGGGAGGGATAAGAGGGAAAAAGGGGCATTACGATTAGCAGATGTAATGTTGGGGGGGTATGGGGAGGGCAGTACAACTCAGAGAAGACAAGTAGTGATTCTATAGCATCTCACTACGCTGATGGACAGTGACTGTAATGGGGTTGGTGGGGGGGACCTGATGAAGGGGTAGTTTAATAATCGTAATATTGCACATGTAATTGTAAATTAAAGATAAAATAAATTATATTAAAAAAATAAGACAACAAATCCTACCATTTGCAACAACATGGATGGAGCGAGAGGGTATTATGCTCAGTGAAATAAGCCAAGTCGAAAAAGACAAGTACCAAATGATTTCACTCATATGTGGAATATAAGAACTAAGAAAAAAAAAAAACTGAAGGAACAAAATACCAGCAGACTCACAGAACCCAAGAACGGAGTAATAGTTACCAAAGGGAAAGGGAATGGGAGGACAGGTGGGAAGGGAGGAACAAGGGGGAAAAAGGGGCATTACAATTAGTAGATGTAATTTTAGGGGGGCACGGGGAGGGCTGTACAACCCAGAGAAGACAAATAGTGACTCTATAGCATCTCACTATGCTGGTGGACAGTGACTGTAATGGGTTTGGTCAGGAGGACCTATTGAAAGGGGTAGTGTAATCACCATAATATTGCTCATTTAATTGTAGATTAATGATATCAAAATAAGCTTAAAAAATGATTTTAAAAAATGTACATCACAGTGGTTCAAGAGTCCTCCTTCCCTAGCCCCTGCCCACACCCACTGCCCTCCCCCTTGGTAACCACTAGTCTGTGAGTCTGATGCTCTTTTGTTCCTTCTATTTTGCTTTGTTTTTATAATCCACAAATAAATGAAATTATATGGTTTTTGTCTTTCTCTGCCTGGCTTATTTCACTGAGCATAATACCATCTAGCTCCATCCATGTTGTTGCAAATGGAAGTAATCCTTTTTTTATTATGCTGAAGAGAATTCCATTGTGATATATGTACCACATCTTCTTTATTCATTCATCTACTGATGGACACTTGGATTGCTTCCATATTTTGGCTATTGCAAACAGTGCAGCGATAAACATAGGGGTGTATGTGTCTTCTCGAATCAGGGATTTTGTTTTCTTCGGGTAAATTCCTAGGAGTGAAATTACTGGGTCAAGTGGTATTTCTATATTTTTTTAAGGTATAATTGATATACACTCTTATGAAGATGTCACATGAAAAAACAATGTGGTTGCTACATTTACCTATATTATCAAGTCCCCACCCATACCCCAAAGCAGTCATGGTCCATCAGTGTAGTAAGATGCCACATATTCACTATTTGCCTTCTCTGTGTTACACTGTTTTCCCCGTGATCCCCCAAACCATGTGTACTAAACATAATACCCCTAAATCCCCTTCTCCCTCCCTCCCCACCTGCCATCCCACACCACTCCCCTTTGGTAACCATTAGTTCCTTCTTGGAGTCCCTGAGTCTGCTGCTACTTTGTTCCTTCACTTTTGCTCATTGTTATACTCCACAAAGGAGGGAAATCATTTGGCACTTGTCTTTCTCCGCCTGGCTTATTTCACTGAGCATAATATCCTCCAGCTCCATCCATGCTGTTGCAAATGGTAGGATTAGTTTCCTTCTTATGGCTGAATAGTATTCCATTGTGTATATGTACCACTTCTTCTTTATCCATTCATCTACTGATGGACACTTAGGTTGCTTCCATATCTTCGTTATGGTAAATCGTGCTGCAATAAACATAGGGGTGCATACGTCTTTTTGAATCTGAGAAGTTGTATTCTTTGGGTATATTCCAAGGAGTGGGATTCCTGGGTCAAATGGTATTTCTATTTTTAGTTTTTTGAGGAACCTCCATACTGCATTCCACAATGGTTGAACTAGTTTACATTCCCATCAGCAGTGTAGGAGGGTTCCCCTTTCTCCATGTCCTGGCCAGCATTTGTTGTTCTTAGTCTTATCGATGCTGGTGATCCTTCCTGGTGTGAGGTGATATCTCATTGTGGTTTTAATGTGCATTTCCCTGATGATTAGTGATGTGGAGCATCTTTTCACATGTCTGTTGGCCATCTGAATTTCTTCTTTGGAGAACTGTCTCTTCACATCCTCTGGCCATTTTTTAATTGGGTTATTTCCTTTTTGGTTGTTGAGGCATGTAAGTTCTTTCTATATTTTGGATGTTAACCCCTTGTCAGATATGTTATTTACAAATATATTCTCCCATACTGTAGGGTGCCTTTTTGTTCTGTTGATGGTGTCTTTGCCGTACAGAAATTTTTAGTTTGATGTAGTCCCATGAGTTCATTTTTCCTTCTGTTTCCCTTGCTTGAGGAGATGCGTTCAGGAAGAAGTTGGTCATGGTTATACTCAGGAGATTTTTGCCTATTTTGTCTTCTAAGGGTTTTATGGTTTCATGACTTACATTCAGGTCCTTGATCCATTTCGAGTTTACTTTTGTTTATAGGGTTAAACAATTATCCAGTTTCATTCTCTTACATGTAGCTGTCCAGTTTTGCCAACACCAGCTGTTGAAGAGGCTGTCATTTCCCCATTGTATGTCCATGGCTCCGTTATCATATATTAATTGACCATATATGCTTGGGTTTATATCAGGACTCTCTAGTCTGTTCCATTGGTCTGTGGGTCTGTTCTTGTGTCAGTACCAAATTGTTTTGAGTACTGTGGCTTTGTAGTAGAGCTTGATGTTGGGGACCATATATCCGCAGCTTTATTCCTCCTTCTCAGAATTGCTTTGGCTATTTGGGGTCTTTTTTGGTTCCAGAACAATTTTCTCTAGTTTGTTGAAGAATGCTGTTGGTATTTTGATAGGAATTGCATTGACAGGATGGCCATTTTGACAATATTAATTCTTCCTATCCATGAGCATGGGATGTGTTTCCATTTATTGGTATCTTCTTTAATTTCTCTCACGACTGTCTTGTAGTTTTCAGAGTATAAGTCTTTCACTTTTTGGTTAGGTTTATTCCTAGGTATTTTATTCTTTTTGATGCAACTGTGAATGGAATTGTTTTCCTGATTTCTTTCTCTGGTAGTTCATTGTTTGTGTATAGGAATGCCACAGATTTCTGTGTATTAATTTTGTATCCTGCAACTTTGCTGAATTCAGATATTAGATCTAGTAGTTTTGGAGTGGATTCTTTAGGGTATTTTATGTATGATATCATGTCATCTGCAAACAGGGACAGTTTAACTTCTTCCTTGCCAATCTGGATGCCTTTTATTTCTTTGTGTTGTCTGATTGCTGTGGCTAGGACCTCCAGTTCTATGTTGAATAACAGTGGAGAGAGTGGGCATTCTTGTCTTGCTCCTGACCTTAAAGGAAAAGCTTTTAGCTTCTCACTGTTAAGTATAATGTTGGGTGTGGGTTTGTCATATACGGCCGTTAGTATGTTGAAGTACTTGCTCTCTGTACCCATTTTCTTGAGAGTTTTTATTATGAGTGGATGTTGAATTTTGTCAAATGCTTTTTCAGCATCTATGGAGATGATCCTGTTTTTGTCCTTTTTGTTGACGTGGTCAATGATGTTGATGGATTTTCGAATGTTGTACCACCCTCACATCCCTGGAAAAAATCCTACTTTATCATGATGGATGATTTTTTAAATGTATTTTTGAATTCGCTTTGCTAATATTTTGTTGATTTTTTTTTTCATCTATGTTCATCCGGGATATTGGTCTGTAATTTTCTTTTTTTGTGGTGTCTTTGCCTGGTTTTGGTATTAGAGTGATGCTGGCCTTATAGAAAGAGTTTCGAAGTATTCCCTCTTCTACTCTTTGGAAAACGTTAAGGAGGATGGGTATTAGGTCTTCACTAAATGTTTGATAAAATTCAGCGGTGAAGCCATCTGGTTCAGGCGTTTTGTTCTTAGGTAGGTTTTTGATTACCAAGTCAATTTCATTGCTGGTAATTGGTCTATTCAGATTTTCTGTTTCTTTCTGGGTCAGCCTTGGAAGGTTGTATTTTTCTAGAAAGTTGTCCATTTCTTCTAGGTTATCCAGTTTGTTACCATATAATTTTTCATAGTATTCTCTCATAATTCTTTGTATTTCTGTGGTGTCCGTAGTGATTTTTCCTTTCTCATTTCTGATTCTGTTTATGTGTGTAGACTCTCTTTTTTCTTGATAAGTCTGGCTAGGGGTTTATCTATTTTGTTTATTTTCTCAAAGAACCAGCTCCTGCTTTCATTGATTCTTTCTATTGTTTTATTCTTCTCAATTTTATTTATTTCTGCTTTAATCTTTATTATGTCCCTCCTTCTACTGACTTTGGGCCTCATTTGTTTTCTTTTTCTAATTTTGTTAATTGTGAGTTTAGACTGCTCATGTGGGATTGTTCTTCTTTCCTGAGGTAGGTGCGTATTGCAATATACTTTCCTGTTAGCACAGCCTTTGCTGCATCCCACAGATTTTGCGGTATTGAATTATTGTGTCAAATGATCTCCATATATTTGGTCATTGATTCATTGGTTATTTAGGAGCATGTTGTGACGCCTCCTTGTGTTTGTGGGATTTTTCATATTCTTTGAATAATTTATTTCTAGTTTCATACTTTCGTGGTCTGAGAAACTGGTTGGTACAATTTCAATCTTTTTGCATTTACTGAGGCCCTTTTTGTGGCCTAGTATATGATCTATTCTTGAAAATCTTTGATGTTTACTTGAGAAGAATGTGTATTCTGCTGCTTTTGGGTGTAGAGTTCTGTAGATGTTTGTTAGGTCCATATGTTCTAATGTGTTGTTCAGTGCCTCTGTGTCCTTACTTATTTTCTGTCTGGTTGATCTGTCCTTCAGAGTGAGTGGAATGTTGAAGTCTCCCAGAATGAATGCATTGCATTCTATTTCTCCTTTAATTCTGTTAGTATTTGTTTCACATATGTAGGTGCTCCTGTGTTGGGCGCATAGATATTTATAATGGTTATATCTTCTTGTTGGATTGACCCTTTATCATTATGTAATGTCCTTCTTTGTCTCTTGTGACACTGTTTGTTTTGAAGTCTATTTTGTATGATACAAGTACTGCAACCCTGCTTTTTTCTCCGTATTAGTTGCATGAAATATCTTTTTCCATCCCTTCACTTTTAGTCTGTGTATGTCTTTGGGTTTTAAAGTGAGTTTCTTGTAGGCAGCATATAGATGGGTCTTGTTTTTCTATCCATTCAGTAACTCTATGTCTTTTGATTGATGCATTCAGTCCATTTACATTTAGGTGATTATCGATAGGTATATACTTATACTTATTGCCATTGCAGGCTTTAGATTGGTGGTTATCAAAGGTTCAAGGTTAACTTTCTTACTATCTAACAGTCTAACTTAACACACTTAATATGCTATTACAAACACAATCTAAAGGTTCTTTTTTTTTCTTACTCCTTTTTCTTCGTCCTCCATTCTTTATATATTAGTTATCATATTCTGTACTCTGTCTATCCCTTGATTGACTTTGGAGACAGTTATTTTTATTTTTGCATTTGCTTAGTAATTAGCTGTTCTACTTTCTTTACTGTGGTTTTATTACCTCTGATGACAGCTATTAAACCTTAGGAACACTTCCATCTATAACAGTCCCTCCAAAATACACTGTAGAGATGGTTTGTGGGAGGTACATTCTCTCCGCTTTTGCTTATCTGGAAATGGTTTAATCCCTCCTTCAAATTTAAATGATAATCTTTCCGGATAAAGTATTCTTGGTTCAGGGCCCTTCTGCTTCATTGCATTAAATACATCATGCCACTCCCTTCTGGCTTGTAATGTTTCTGTTGAGAAATCTGATGATGGCCTGATGGGCTTTCCTTTGTATGTGATCTTATTTCTCTCTCTGGCTGCTTTTAATAGCCTGTCCTTATCCTTGATCTTTGCCATTTTAATTACTATCTGTCTTGGTGTTGTCTTCCTTCGGTCCCTTGTGTTGGGAGATCTGTGCATGTCCATGGCCTGAGAGACTATCTCCTTCTCCAGATTGGGGAAGTTTTCAGCAATTACCTCCTCAAAGACACTTTATATCCCTTTTTATCTCTCTTATTCTTCTGGTACCCATATAATGCGACGTTTGGATTGGTCACACAGTTCTCTCAATATTCTTTCATTCTTAGAGATCCTTTTTCCTCTCTGTGCCTCAGCTTCTTTGTATTCCTCTTCTCTAGTTTCTATTTCATTTATTGTCTCCACCATATCCAATCTGCTTTTAATACCCTCCATTGTGCTCTTTAACGATTAGGTCTCCGACAGGAATTCATTCCTGAGTTCTTGAATACCTTTCTGTACCTCCATGAGCATGCTAATGATTTTTATTTTGAACTCCCTTTCAGGAAGATTCATGAGGTCCATATCATTTAAATCTTTCTCAGGAGTTGTATTAATAATTTTACTCTGAACCAGGTTCGTTTGGCATTTCATATTTGTATATGGCGCCCTCTAGTGCCCAGAAGCTCTATTCCCTGGAGCTGCTCAGCCCCTGAAGCAATATCGAGGTCACAGGGGAGTGGTATTGGTGCCTCCAGGGAGGAAAGAGCTGTTTCCTGCTTCCCCGCGGCTATGCCTGTCTCCACTGCCTGAACCAGTGGGCCGAGCACACAGGTATAGGCCTGTATGCTTTGTGTTTGTAGTTGCTGTAGACAAATCTCTCTGGCTGGCCTAAAGCCAGGGTAGGGTTTGCCGATTTCCGAACCAGGTGGGAGAGCCAGGCTGAGAGAAAGGCACAGTAGGCTGCAAATCATGAAGGGGGGTCCTTAGAGCTGGGTAGCAAGCCAGGGAGCTGGAGCGCCTGAAGATCGTCTAAGGAGGAAGATTTCTTTTTCCTCCTTTAATATGAGAGTCTATATGGCAAAGCTCCCAACCTGCTGTGCAGAGTGCACCCGGACAATTTTGTCTGCCTGTCCTTTCTCCTGAGCAGTAAGCTCTGTGCAATCCTTGCCCCTTTAGCAGCCCTCTTGCTAAGGGCTTCCTTGTTAGGAAGTCTCTCAGACTGCCTACCTTTCTTTTGTCCCAGAGCAGCTGGATATGGATCCCTGCTTTCCACAAGCAGCTGGAATCTCAGTCTCTCCAGGAATTCTGCCTGTCTTAGCTTTCCAACTCCATAATCACGAGAGTATCATGCAAGCACCATGAAATGTAGGTTTGTGCTCCAAGAGCAGATATTCGGAGTTAGGTATTCAGCAGTCCCAGGCCTCCACTCCCTCCCTGCTCCGTTTCCCTTCCTCCCACTGGTGATCTGTGTTGGGGGAAGGATTTGGGTCCCACCAGGCCACAGCTTTGGTACGTTACCCTGTTCTGTGATGTCTGCTCTTTTCTCCAGGTGTATGCAGTCTGGCTCAGTCCTCTTTCCTATTGCTCTTTCAGGATTAGTTCTATTAATTATATTTTCATATTATATGCAGTTTTAGGAGGAAGCCTGTGTCTCACCTCTCACGCCACTATCTTTAATCCCTTCTCACTCAGCCAGTCCTCTAGCTGGCCCTGAGAGTGGCCTTAGGAAGATAAATAATTGCAGCATGGCCATCAGGGGCCCCTGTCACTGACCTGCCCTGCAGAACTAACCCAGGGCATTTATAGGGAGCTCCAAAAAGTCCCCAAAAGTCATCCTTTTACACATTAGGAAAACGGAGGTGGATGGTTCATGCACCCTGGAAGGCCAGGGAAATACCAACATAAGCTGTTCTCTACCCAGAGCCCCCCAAGGCTCCCACAGCAGTGGAAGCTGGTCTCCCCAGGGGCCCACTCAGCCTGACCCAGAGATGGTCTGCAGCTGAGTCCGTGGGGCTCTCTGCAGCCCTGAAAACTCTCAAGCACAGAACAGATTTTAAGCCTTTGGATTTTAACCAAACGGTCCAGAAGGCAGCAGAATAATGGCTTACCCAAAAAAGCGTTTCAGAGAGAAAAGGCACTTGTGTAAACTCAGATCTAGGAAAACGAAACTAAAATCAGATATAGGGGCTTCCTTCCTCCACCTGCCAGTTTTTCACACACCCGTGTCTGAGACACACCCTGTTGTTTCTGAGACAATTAGAACTGAGGCTGAGATAAAACTTTCAGAAAAGCCAGAATGAAGAAAATATTTTTCTCGAACATCATAGGAGGAAGGAAACACATTTGCTAGATATTTCTGCACCAAAACACATGGTTTGTCCCTCATTTATGTAGAAAAAAATTTCAAGACAATCTAGGTAAGTACAAATATCTATTATTAATACTATCATCACTATTTATAGCAGCATTTTATTGAATAGGAAGGAATCTATTTTTCAATTAGAAAAATTGAAATATACCCCAAAGCAAAAAATTATATTTTAAGCCTAGAAATTCTAGACTATTCATTGCTGCGACAGGAGTCTGCTTCATATTAGTTGCAAAATGAGCTGTAACACTCACTAAAAGATGCAATTGAAAACTAGATGCACTTTTATTGCTCTCCCAAGGCATTAGCAATACCTTCAGAAAGAACATAAAACAAAAATTTAAAGATGAACTTTACATTAAGCAAAGATACCTTCCACCATCTACTCTAAGGAGTAGGGAGCTGCTAGAAAATAAAACTGCTCAATAGCTTCTCAGATACTAGTGTCAGATGATACTAGAGAGACAGACAGACAGACACAGTGAGACAGAGACAGATTACTACAGGAAGTCCTTGAAATTGTAGCAGCATTATGGACTTGGTATGTCTGATGTCTCCCAGAGTGAGGAACAAGGTAATATCTGAATGACCTCACCTGAATTACATGGAGGATTATATGTGTGAATAAAGGCCTGATCTTCACCTCTCTTTAGAAAAGCTAACAAACTGTACAGTTAACCTCAGAGTTATTATACATAATATAATACATAACAAATATATTTGGGTCCAATCATGCAACAAATGTTTCCTTTTTTATACTGGTTGCTGAGAAGCTCAGAACCAAATTTTCAGCCCACTTCTAATAAAGTATATAGAATTGAAAACAGTTATTTTAAACACTAACTGTACTCCAAGGCTTCACCCTGTTTTCCCCTCCTACCTTCCCCCTGATTTCTTTACTCATGGGCTTTCATGTATCTGTGATCCTGTACCATTTCCTAAATTATCTAAAAACTGTTTGGAACAAGGGATAGGGTAAACAAATCATTAATACATGAAATACCTATGAACAGTGGCACAATGGGAGAAAAGCATATGTCAGATAGCAGACATTCCTTTAGTGTATATTCTCCCAGAATGGCATCTTCAATGGTTTTTTAAAAGTAAGTTATTGGAAGGCAAAGCTATCAAGACTCACAAAGGCTTTAGGGGAAGCAGTGTGAAACTGAAAGCTATTCAAACATGACTTAAAGATCCATAATCTGGTAGAGAAAATAGTCACGAGTCATTCCTTTTTTATTGGCTTACATTCCCAACCAAACATTCAGGCCCAGCTCCCCATTCCCTGCCTATATATGAGAACCTGGCTGTATGTGTTCACATGTACATATATGGTACGCAGCTCATGTACAAATCAAGTAATCCATTGAATTCACAACTCAGTCTCATAACCTGGTTTGTGAGAGATTACTTAGGGAGCAAGGGCTGAGCATGTCAAACTGTGAGAGGAGGTCAGGGAGCCCCCAGGAGACTGGTAGTATGGGGCAAGAGATGGAGCATAACTCCAGGTTTGAGAACTCAGGAGCCTGAGCAGAGCCAGCAGCAGAATGATCAGCGTGCTCCTGCTTTGTGTATTACAATAGATCGGGTGCAACAGAAGTGAGCTGTGCTTTTACAGGGTGGAGTAAAGGTGACTTGGAGCAACACATGAAAATGACTCAGATGTAGCAGAGCTAATAGAGGAAGGTGGGATCAGGTTTTAGACAACAATAAAGCCATTATGAATCAACAATGGCCTGTGAAACCAAAAGCTAATCACATAATCTGAGGCTGCAATAATAAATCTCTAGGAAAACTTTCAGATCTCAGATGTCCAGAAATGAATTAATCATTATCCTTGATTGGTAATACTCCATTATCTTTTCCTATGCAAGTACTTCTTTTCTTTTATTCATGTGTTCATTTTATCATCAGATTTTGGAGGCATCATTGTTTTTTAAATGAAGTATAATTTATATGAAATAAACAAATCTTATATTGTTTTGTATATACTTGAAATTTTTATATATACTTATCAGTGTAACCACTAGCCAGATCAAGATAAAAGATATTTTTATCACACCAGAAGTTTTTCTTGTGCCCCTTCATGGTAAATATCTCCCCACCAAAACAGAACCACTGACTTCTACTACAGTAAATTAATGTTGCTTATTCTTGAACTTCATGCAAATGGAATCCTGTGTTTTCCAATGTTTTCGCTTCTTTCACGCCACATTGCGTTTGTGAGGTTCGTCCATGCTGTTGCCTGTACCAGTACTTGGATCTTTTTCATTGTAATTGCTGAGTCTAGGGTTTGCATACATTATTTTGTTTTTTTATTTTTATTTTTATTTTTAAGAATTTTTATTAAGGTATAATTGATATACACTCTTAGGAAGGTTTCACATGAAAAAACAATGTGGTTACTACTTTTACCTGTATAATTAAGTCCCCCCCAATACCCCAATGCAGACACTGTCCATCAGTGTAGTAAGATGAAACAGATTCACTGTTTGCCTTCTCTGTGCTACACTGTTTTCCCCATGACCCCTCACACCATATGTACTAAACATAATACCCCTCAATCCCCTTCTCCCTCCCACCCCATCCACCTTCCCACACCCCTCCCCTTTGGTAACCACTAGTCCCTTCATGGAGTCTGCCAGTCGGCTGCAATTTTGTTCCTTCAATTTTGCTGTGTTGTTATACTCCACAAATGAGGGAAATCATTTGGCACTTGTCTTTCTCCACCTGGCTTATTTCACTGAGCATAATATCCTCTATCTCCATCCATGTTGTTGCAAATGGTAGGATTAGTTTCTTTATTATGGCTGAATAATATTCCATTGTGTATATGTACCACTTCTTCTTTATCCATTCATCTACTGATGGACACTTAGGTTGCTTCCATATCTTGGCTATTGTAAATAGTGCTGCGATAAACATAGAGGTGCATATGTCTTTCTGAATCTGAGAAGTTGTATCCTTTGGGTAAATTCCAAGGAGTGGGATTCCCGGGTCAAATGGTATTTCTATTTTTAGTTTTTTGAGGAACCTCCATAGTGCTTTCCACAATGGTTGAACTAGCTTACATTCCCACCAGCAGTGTAGGAGGATTCCCCTTTCTCCGCATCCTCGCCAGCATTTGTTGTTCTTAGTCTTTTGGATGCTGGCCATCCTTCCTGGTGTGAGGTGATATCTCATTGTGGTTTTAATTTGCATTTCCCTGATGATTAGTGATGTGGAGTATTTGTTCATGTGTCTGTTGGCCATCTGAATTTCTTCTTTGGAGAATTGTCTCTTCACATCCTCTGGCCATTTTTTAATCTGGTTATTTGCTTTCTGGGTGTTGAGGTCTGTGAGTTCTTTATATATTTTGGATGTTAACCCCTTGTCGCATATGTCATTTACAAATATATTCTCCCATACTGTAGGATGCCTTTTGTTCTGTTCATGATGTCCTTTGCCATACAGAAGCTTTTTAGTTTGATGTAGTCCCATGTGTTCATATTTGCTTTTGTTTCCCTGGCTTGAGAAGATGCGTTCAGGAAGAAGTTGCTCATGCTTATATTCAGGAGTTTCTGCCTATATTGCCTTCTAAGAGTTTTACGGTTTCATGACTTACATTCAGGCCTTTTATCCATTTCGAGTATACTTTTGTGTATGGGGTTAAACAATAATCCAGTTTCATTCTCTTGCATGTAGCTGTCCGGTTTGGCCAACACCAGTTGTTGAAGAGGCTGTCATTTCCCCATTGTATGTCCATGGCTCCTTTATCATGTATTAATTAATCACATATGGTTGGGTTTATATCTGGGCTCTCTAGTCTGTTCCATGGTCTATGGGTCTGTTCTTGTGCCAGTACCAAATTATCTTGAGTACTGTTGCTTTGTAGTAGAGCATGCAGTTGGGGAGCGTAATCCTCCCCAGCTTTATTCTTCCTTCTCAGGATTGCTTTGGCTATTCAGTGTCTTTAGTGGTTCCATATGAATTTTAGAATGATTTGCTCTAGTTCCTTGAAGAATGCTGTTGGTATTTTGATAGGCATTGCATTGAATCTGTAGATTGCTTTAGACAGGATGGCCATTTTGACAATATTAATTCTTCCTATCCATGAGCATGGGACATGTTTCCATTTATTGGTATCTTCTTTAATTTCTCTCATAAGTGTCTTATAGTTTTCAGAGTATAAATCTTTCACTTCCTTGGTTAGGTTTATTCCTAGGTATTTTATTCTTTTTGATGCAACTGTGAATGGAATTGTTTTCCTGATTTCTCTTTCTGCTAGTTCATTGGTAGTGTATAGGAATGCCACAGATTTCTGTGTTTTAATTTTGTATCCCGCAACTTTGCTGAATTCAGATATTAGATCTAGCAGTTTTGGAGTGGATTCTTTAGGGTTTTTTATGTACGATATCATGTCATCTGCAAACAGGGACAGTTTAACTTCTTCCTTGCCGATCTGGATGCGTTTTATTTCTTTGCGTTGTCTGATTGCCGTGGCTAGGACCTCCAGTACTATGTTGAATAGAAGTGGGGAGAGTGGGCATCCTTGTCTTGTTCCCAATCTTAAAGGAAAAGATTTCAACTTCTCACTGTTAAGTATAATGTTGGCTGTGGGTTTGTCATATATGGCCTTTATTATGTTGAGGTACTTGCCTTCTATACCCATTTTGTTGAGAGTTTTTATCATGAATGGATGTTGAATTTTGTCAAACGCTTTTTCAGCATGTATGGAGATGATCATGTGGTTTTTGTCCTTCTTTTTGTTGATGTGGTGGGTGATACTGATGGATTTTCAAATGTTGTACCATCCTTGCATCCCTGGAAAAAATCCTATTTGATCATGATAGATGATCTTTTTGATGTATTTTTGAATTCGGTTTGCTAATATTCTGTTGAGTATTTTTGCATCTATGCTCATCAGGGATATTGGTCTGTAATTTTCTTTTTTTGTGGTGTCTTTGCCTGGTTTTGGTATTAGAGTGATGCTGGCCTCATAGAATGAGTTTCGAAGTATTCCCTCTTCTTCTACTCTTTGGAAAACTTTAAGGAGGATGGGTATTAGATCTTCACTAAATGTTTGATAAAATTCAGCAGTGAAACCATCTGGTCCAGGTGTTATGTTCTTAGGTAGTTTTTTGGTAACCAGTTCAATTTCTTTGCTGGTAATTGGTCTATTCAGATTTTCTGTTTCTTTCTGGGTCAGCCTTGGAAGGTTGTTTTTTTCTAGAAAGTAGTCCATTTCTTCTAGGTTATCCAGTTTGTTACCATATAATTCTTCATAGTATTCTCTAATAATGCTTTTTATTTCTGTGGTGTCCATAGTGATTTTTCCTTTCTCATTTCTGATTCTGTTTATGTATGTAGACTCTCTTTTTTTCTTGATATGTCTGGCTAGGGGTTTATCTATTTTGTTTATTTTCTCGAAGAACCAGCTACTACTTCCAGTGATTCTTTCTATTGTTTTATTCTACTCAATTTTATTTATTTCTGCTTTAATCTTTATTATGTCCCTCCTTCTACTGACTTTGGGCCTCATTTTTTCTTCTTTTTCTAGTTTTGTTACTTGTGAATTTAGACTGTTCGTAAGGGAGTTTTCTTCTTTCCTGAGGTAGGCCCGTATTGCAATATACTTTCCTGTTAGCACAGCCTTCGCTGTATCCCACAGATTCTGCGGTGTTGAATTATTGTGTCATTTGTCTCCATATATTGCTCGATGTATGTTTTTATTTGGTCATTGATCCATTGGTTATTTAGGAGCATGTTGTGAAGCCTCCATGTGTCTGTGGGATATTTCATTTTCTTTGCATAATTTATTTCTAGTTTCATACCTTTTACATTTAGCTTCATTAAAACTGCCCTATAGTTTCCCAAAGTGGCCAAACAAATTTATATTCCCAGCAGGAAAATATGTGAGTTTCATTGACTACACATTGCCAACAACATTTGGCTTGTCAGTCTTTGATTTTAGCCATTCTGCTGGGTATGTTGTCTTATCTCATTGTAGTTTTACCTTGAATTTTCTATGACAGTTAATGGCTTTAGAGAACTTCTAGATTCCAATCTATCACATCCATCCATGTGACTGTCAAAAGCCCCACTGGTTTCTCTTCCTTCCAGTAGGCCATGTCTTCAATCCCAGCGCAGATCAGCCAATGCCCCAAAGCCTAGACAGGAAGGGATCTTCCGTCTTCAGAATTTTATATCCAGTCCTTGCCTTCAAGTTCATCTACAACTCTTTGATATCTTCAGAAATATATTTTGTAATTTATATGACTTCTTCTAGTTACTGTAGGGAGAGTGTTGGTAGCCTGCTACATGAGAAGTGGGACTTCTTCCATTTTTTTCTTGAATCAGTTTTGGTTTGCTAAATTTTTCAAGGAATTTGTTTAGTTCATCTCAGTCTTCAAATGTATTTTTTTTTAATTTCATTCATGTGTTCATTTAAAAATTCATTAGAAGGGTATTCATGTAAAAAGAATATCCTCTATTCTTTTGAATTTTTACAGCATCTGATAGTTAATTTGTGACATCTTTTTTATTTCTTGGATACTCTTTTCCACAGGTGTGTCAATTTTATTACACTTTATCAAGAACAACTTACAGCCTTCTTTGATTTTCTCTATTGCAACTTTGTTTTCCATTTTATAGATTTCTGCTCTTTATTTCCTCCTTCCTTCTACTTCCTTCAGGTATATTCTTCTTTGAACCTATTAAATTGACATTTAGTTTATGCTTTTCATTCTTCTGGTTTTATAAAAGCAGTTAAGGCTATATCTCTCCAAGTATTATTGACAGTGTATCTTACAAGTGTTCAAATGCAGCATTTTAAAATAAAAAATTTTAAATAAAAACATATTTAAGGTGTACAACATGATGATATGATATATATATATATACATGGTGAAATGACTACCATGGTCAAGCTAATTAATGTATCATTTCCTCACATAGTTATTACCATTTTTTGTGTGATAAGTGCACCTAAAATCTACATTTATCCTTTGTTAGCATATTTCCAGTGTTCAGTACAGTATTATTAAGTTTAATTATCATACTTGTACGTCAGGTATCTAGACTTCCTTGTCCTACAAAATAGCAAATTTGTACCCTTTGACAAACATCTTCCCAGCCTCTGGTAACCAGCCTCTATTACTATGAGTTACCACAAATAAGTGAAATAATACAGTATTTGTCCTCTGACTGACTTACTTCACTTAGGAAAGTCTCTCCATGTTGTCACTGGTGGCAGGAACCTCCTTCTTTCTCATGGCTGAATAATATTCCATTGTGTGTGTGTGTGTGTATGTGTGTATAGTGACATATATGTATGTGTCTGTGTGTATATATACATCTCACATCTTCATCCATTCATCTGTCAATAGGCACTTAGCATGTTCCCATACCTTGGCTATTGTGAATAATGCAATAAACATGGAAGAGCAGATATCTATTCAAGATATATACCCAGAAGTGGGATCATATAGTAATTCCATTTTAAATTTTTTGAGGAATCTGCATAGTGTTTTCCATAATGGCTGTATCACTTTACATTGCTACCAGCAGTGTACAACTGTTCCCTGTTCTCCATACTCTCACCAAGAATTATTATCTATTGTCTTTTTTTTTTAATTCAGCCTGGTACTGAGGCAGACAATGTGCCTGGGTCCTCAGGAGCCAGCCTGGAGGCTGGGGTAGGCCAGGAATCTGGGTCCTCAGAAACCAGTGTGGAGTCTGGGTCCATGGAGCCCAGTCCAGTGCTAGTGCAAGCAGCCCAGCTGCAGAGCAAGCCTGAGTCTGCAGGGGCTGGCCTGGTATTGGGTGGGGCAGAAGCCTACCACATGAGAGCCTACCAGGGGGCTGGGTCCACAGAGGCTTTGCATCAGGGTAATACTAGTTTCATAACGTGAATGGGGAACTACTCCCTCTTTTACTATTTTATAGAAGAGATTGTGTAGAATCTGTGTGAATTCTTTAAATGTTTCATAGAATTCTCCAGTGAACCTGTAATGAGTCTGAAAATTTTTCTTTAGGGGTACACTGTTTAAATTAAAAATCCAGTTTTCTTTGAGGCTATGGGACTAGTCAAATGATGTATTTAATATTTAGTGATCTGTATATGTTTTAGGAGGAATTGATCCATTTCATTTGAGTTGTCAATTTTATGTGTGTTAAGGTATTCACAGTACTTCCTTATTATCTTTTTAATGTCTACAGGATTTAAAATAAAATCCACTGTTTCATTTCTGCTATTGGTAAGTTGTGTATTCCCTTTCTTATGCTTTTTCAGTCTTGCTAGAGCCTATCAATTTTACTGATCTTTTCAAGCATCAAATTTTTGTTTCATTGATTTTGTTTTCAATTGATTTCTGCTTTTCTCTTTGTTATTTTCTTCTTCCTGCTTGCTCTGGGTGTATATTGCCCTTCTTTTTCAAGGTTTTCTAGATTTTGAGGTATGAGCTTAGCCTATTATTTCTAGACTTTTTTTCTAATACATTCATTTATTGCCAAAAATTTTCCTTTTAAAACTGCTTTAACTGGGTACCATAAATTTTCATATGTTGTATTTTCATATTTATGCATTGCAAAGTATTTCTTTTTTCACTTGAGACTTTTCTTTGACCCATGAATTATTTAGGAGTGTTTGGTTTTAGTTGTTTAATGATTTTGCTCTTATCTTTCTGTTATCAATTTCTAATAAGATTCCATTGTGCTTGGCAAACATATTCTGTATGATTTCAATTCTTTTAAATTTGTTTTATCATTTAAGATATGGTCTATCTTGGGCACTTAAAAAGAATGATATTCTGATGCTATTAGATGGCATGTTCTATAATTGTGATTTAGAATCTGTTCGTTGATGTTGACTTTTTGTATATCCTCCTGATATTCTGTCTAGTTGTTCTGTCAATTGTTAAGAGAAAGGAGCTGGCCTATCCAACTATATTGTGGATGTGTCTAAAACTGAAAAGTTCTGTGTCTGCTTCAAACACTTTATAGCTTTCTTCTTTGGTGAATACCCTTTTAGAATTGCTGTGCCATCCTGTTGGATTGACCTTTTATCATGACTTAAAACTCCTCTATCTCTGGTAAATGCTTTGCTCTGAAGTCTACTTTATCTGACATCAATATAGCCACTCTTGTGTTTATTGATTAATATTTGTATTATATATCTTTAGCTATAGTTTTATTTTCAACCTACCTATATTGTCATATTTCAACTGTCTTTAAACACTTTAAAAATGGATATAATTATGCCATTTTTAATCTGTTCTACCAATTTTGTCTTTTAATTTCTGTATTTTGGCCATTTACATTCAATAGAATTATTGATATACTAGGACTAGATGTACCATTGTATCTTTTGTTTCTGTTTGTTCTGTTTTTTGTTTCTTTATCTTATTTTGCTTGCTTCCTGTGTGTGATATGAATATTTGTTACAATTCCATTTTTATCTACAGTATTTTTCAGTGTATCACTTTGTATAGCTTTTTGCAGTGGTTGCTATAAATGCTACTTTATATATATATGATTTATGACATAATGTTCTTTTACTAGTTTAAGTGAAGTGTAGAAATTTTATTTCCCTTTACATCCCCTTACTCTATCCACTGATAACATAATGATCTTAAATATTTTCACTACATACATTTAGAACCCTATCAGTGCCTCAACAATCAAATTTAAAAAAACAAAGAGAAAGAACAGATGGACCTAAGAGACATCGACGGAACACTCCATCCAAAAGCAACAGGACACACATTCTTCTCAAGTGCACATGGATCATTTTCAAGAAGAGATCATATACTAGGCCACAAAAAGAACCTCAGTAAATTCAAAAACAGTGAAATTATACCAACCAGCTTCTCAGATCACAAAAGTATGAAACTGGAAATAAATTACACAAAGAAAACGAAAAAGCCTACAAACTCATGGAGGCTTAATAACATGCTCCAAAATAATCAATAAATCAATGACCAAATATAAACAGATATCAAGCAATATATGGAGACAAATGACAACAATAATTCAACACCACAAAATCTGTGGGATTCAGCAAAGGTCGTGCTAAGAGGGAAGTATATTGCAATAAAGGCCTGTCTCAAGAAAGAAGACCAATCCCAAATGAACAGTATAACTCACAATTAATGAAACTAGAAAAGGAAGAACAAATAAGGCCCAAAGTCAGTAGAAGGAGGGACATAATAAAGATTAGAGCAGAAATAAATAAAATTGAGTAGAATAAAACAATAGAAAGAATCGATGAAAGCAGGAGCTGGTTCTTTGAGAAAATAAACAGAATAGATAAACCCCTAACCAGACTTATCAAGAAAAAAGAGAGTCTACACACAAAAACAGAATCAGAAATGAGAAAGGAAAAATCACCATGGACACCACAGAAATAAAAAGTATTATTACAAAATACTATGAAAAATTATATGGTAACAAACTGGCTAACCTAGAAGAAATGGACAACTTTCTGGAAAAATGCAACCTTCCAAGGCTGACCCAGAAAGAAACAGAAAATCTGAATAGACCAATTACCAGCAAAGAAATTGAACTGGTTATCAAAAAACTACCTAAGAACATAACACCTGGACCAGATGGTTTCACTGCTGAATTTTATTAAACATTTAGTGAAGACCCAATACCCATTCTCCTTAAAGTTTTCCAAAGAGTAGCAGAAGAGGGAATACTTCGAAACTCATTCTATGAGGCCAGCATCACTCTAATACCAAAACCAGGCAAAGACACCACAAAAAAAGAAAATTACAGACCAATATCCCTGATGAGCATAGATGCAAAAATACTCAACAAAATATTAGCAAACCGAATTCAAAAATACATCAAAAGGATCATACATCATGATCAAGTAGGATTTATTCCAGGGATGTGAGGGTGGTACATTTGAAAATCCATCAACATCATCAACCACACCAACAAAAAGGACAAAAACCACATGATCATCTCCATAGATGCTGAAAAAGCATTTGACAAAATTCAACCTCCATTCATGATAAACACTCTCAAGAAAATGGGGATAGAGGGCAAGTACTTCAACATAATAAAGGCCGTATATGACAAACCCAAAGCCAACATTATACTTAACAGCGAGAAGCTGAAAGCTTTTCCTTTAAGATCGGGAAGAAGACAAGGATGCCCACTCTCCCCACTTTTATTGAACATAGTTCTAGAGGTCCTAGCCATGGCAATCAGACAACACAATGAAATAAAATGCATCCAGATTGGTAAGGAAGAAGTTAAACTGTCCCTGTTTGCAGATGACATGATATTGCACATATAAAATCCTCAAGAATCCACTCCAAAACCACTAGATCTAGTATATGAATTAAGAAAAGTTGCAGGATACAAAACTAATACACAGAAATCTGTTGCATTCCTATACAGTGATGATGAACTAGCAGAAAGAGAAATCAGGAAAACAATTCCATTCACAGTTGCATCAAAAAGAATAAAATAGGACTTCCGGGAAGATGGCGGTGTGAGCAGGGCAGCAGAAATCTCCTCCCAACACTATATTTATCTACAAAAACACAGCAAATACATCTATTCCTAAAAGAGAGACGAGAATACACAGGAAAGCGCACAGCGTGCAGCTACACCCAAGAGCACTCGGCACCCAAGAGGCGGGTAAGATACGGAGCCACGACCCGGCGGGACCCGAGCCCTCCCCCACCCCAGCACACCGACGGGAGGAGAGGATTCAGAGCCGGGAGGGAGTGGAAGTGCACCCCGCGAAGCAGCCAGCCCCAGTGATCTGCGTGGGGAGCGCTGACCCACATGGCGCAGTGCAGCGGAGACTGGAGAGGCAGAGGGGCAGGATCTGAGCAGGGAACGCGCCAGGGTGCTTGCAGCCGGCTCCCGGGAAGGAAAAAAAAAAAGTGCACGCTTTCTTCAGCGGTCTTAAAGAGACAGTAGCCCAGCGGAGGAGCCGGATCACCCCAGCACACTCAGCCCAGCAGGCTGTGAGTCCTGGGGAGTTTCAGACACCTTAGCTGGACTGAGGAAGCGCAGCCATACTTACACTTCTCACTGAGATCAACAGCCTCCTATTCGTTCCCACCCCTGCCAGAGCGATAATGGGCCCTGCAGAGCAGCACAGCCACAGCTGTGGAATAGTGGGGCAATAGCGACACCTACAGGATTACCACAGAATCTACTCCCGGTGGGGTTATTTTTCTTTCTTTCTTCCTATTTTTCTTTTTTTTTTTTTCTCTCTTTTTTTT
>JAVSCE010018468.1:0-57600 GCA_032199065.1 Smutsia gigantea | reverse complement strand
AACAAATAATTCTAAAATTCATATGGAACCACAAAAGACCCCGAATAGCCAAATCAATCCTGAGAAGGAGGAATAAAACAGGGGAATTACACTCCCTGACTTCAAGCTCTACTACAAAGCCACAGTAATCAAGACAATTTGGTATTGGCACAAAACAGACCCACAGACCAGTGGAACAGAATAGAAAATCCAAACATTAACCCAAACATATACAATCAATTAATATATGATAAAGGAGCCTTGGATATACAATGGGGAGATGACAGCCTCTTCAGCAGCTGGTGTTGGAAAAACTGGACAGCTACATGTAAGAGAATGAAACTGGACTACTGTCTAACCCCATACACAAAGGTAAACTCAAGGTGGATCAAAGACTTGAATGTAAGTCATGAAACCATAAAACTCTTAGAAAAAAACATAGGCAAAAATCTCTTGGACATAAACATGAGCAACTTCTTCATGAACATATCTCCCCGGGCAAGGGAAACAAAAGCAAAAATGAACAAGTGGGACTATATCAAGCTGAAAAGCTTCTGTACAGCAAAGGACACCATCAGTAGAACAAAAAGACATCCTACAGTATGGGAGAATATATTCATAAAAAACGTATCTGATAAAGGGTTGACATCCAAAATATATAAAGAACTCATGCACCTTAACAAACAGAAAGCAAATAATCCAATTAAGAAATGGGCAGAGGACATGAATAGACACTTCTCCAAAGAAGAAATTCAGATGGCCAACAGGCACATGAAAAGATGCTCCACATCGCTAATCATCAGAGAAATGCAGATTAAAACCACAATGAGATATCACCTCACACCAGTGAGGATGGCCAACATCCAAAACACAAACAACAACAAATGTTGGCGAGGATGTGGAGAAAAGGGAACCCTCCTACACTGCTGGTGGGACTGCAAATTAGTTCAACCATTGTGGAAAGCAGTATGGAGGTTCCTCAAAAAACTCAAAATAGAAATACCATTTGACCCAGGAATTCCACTCCTAGGAATTTACCCTAAGAATGCAGCAGCCCAATTTGAAAAGGACAGATGCACCCCTATGTTTATTGCAGCACTATTTACAATAGCCAAGAAATGGAAGCAACCTAAGTGTCCATCAGTAGATGAATGGATAAAGAAGATGTGGTACATATACACAATGGAATATTATTCAGCCATAAGAAGAAAACAAATCCTACCATTTGCAACAACATGGATGGAGCTAGAGGGTATTATGCTCAGTGAAATAAGCCAAGCCGAAAAAGACAAGTATCAAATGATTTCACTCATATGTGGAGTATAAGAACAAAGAAAAAAACTGAAGGAACAAAACAGCAGCAGACTCACAGAACCCAAGAACGGACTAATAGTTACCAAAGGGAAAGGGACTGGGGAAAATGGGTGGGAAGGAAGGGATAAGAGGGAAAAAGGGGCATTACGATTAGCAGATGTAATGTTGGGGGGGGCACGGGGAGGGCAGTATAACTCAGAGAAGACAAGTAGTGATTCTATAGCATCTCACTACGCTGATGGACAGTGAATGTAATGGGGTTGGTGGGGGGGACCTGATGAAGGGGTAGTTTAATAATCCTAATATTGCACATGTAATTGTAAATTAATGATAATAAAATAAATTATATTAAAAAAATAAAAATAAAAAAAAATAATAAAAGGGCATTCTTTTCCAAATCTTTTTAGCCAGTCATCTGTCCTGGATTCAGGCAGCAAATTTAAGTTTTTTTTCTCATCAAAAGTTTCACTCCCATTCCTATAATGTCTAACTTGTCTAACTTTTCTGCTTTAGACAGTAAATAAAACACATATCTGCCTTCTTCCTGTCTGAAAATGTATTTCTAATTTTAAAAAAGATGGCAAAGAGAAGTGTCTTTTGATTTTAAATTAGGAAAATATTAACTTCTATCATGGATTTTCCTTTTCAGGCTGTAGTGGTTTAATCTGTAGTCTTTCCACTTGAAACATTATCTCAACATTCATGCATTTTCCATTCCCATACACGGAAAGATCCCATGGTCTAAAGGCATTGAGAAAGCAGCATCCTGGGATCAGCAGTCCCCAATTCGACTCACTTATTTATTCGATAAATACTCATCTGTTACGAACAAGAGCCAGATCTTGGCCAGACCCTGAGAGTTCAAGAGCAGAGCAAGGCAGATATGGTCCCTGATCTCCTGGAACATGCAACTGGTGGGGAGACCAACATCAGTCAGCCAGCCTCATAAGTAAATGTAATATAGCTGTGGAAGGAGAGGTCCACTGCGCTATGCAAAGGGGCCCTTACCAAGTCTGGGGCAGTGAGAGGGGGAATCAGAGGATGCTTCTCTCAGAAATTACCATTGCACTGAGGTACAAAGGGTAGACAGAGACATTCCAGATGAGGTTAGCATATACTAAGACCCAGGGACAGGAGGGAGCCGGAGAAGTCCAGGTAACTGGAGAGCAGAGAATGGAAAAGAGAAGGGTGTCAGGTGAGGCTGGTGGGCAAGTCACAGCCTTGGAGGTCTTAGGAAGGACTTCAGTGCTTTCTAAGAGCAGGAAGACACCACTGGCATATTTTAAGTAGAGGGGTGACATGCTTAGATTTTCCCTGAAAGATGATTGCCCCGGCTGCAGTATAGAGAATGCCTGAGAGAGGCAAAGGGGGAAAGGGGAGATCAGTTAGGAGGCCGTTGCAGTAGATTAAAATATGGTCATAAATAAAAAATGGAGGTATTTTCAAGAGAGATTTGTAAAATGAAGTGGACAGGAGACAGGGGAAAGCATGGAAGAGGACTCCTGGGCTTTTGGTTTGGGCCACAAGATGGAAGATTGTACTTTTGACTCAGATTTGGGGGAAGGAGCATGAGTTTTGTCTTGTGTCTGTGGAGCCTGAGGTACATGCGAGACATTCTAATGCAGTAAGTCAAGGAGCCATGGTGTCTATGGGCTTGGAGTTCAGTGGGGACTTGTGAGCTAGATACAAGCGTGCGAGTGTCTCACCTGTAGTGGTGACTGGTGAGGACAAGATGGCATAGGTAGCAGGGAGTAAAGAGAGGGCCTCTGGCTGAGCCTCAGGCTATGTCAATATTAAATATTCTGGGAGAGGTGGTGGACTCCACAATGGGAAGAGTAGTTGGAGAAATAGAAAGAAAACTAGGAGAGTGCGACCTCCCAGGAGACGAAGGATCATGGGCCAACCACATCTGCCTTGACATCTATTCTCAAAGGAGAGAAGGCGTATGACAGTGCCAAGGGCTACGGAGTAATCCCATAAAAATGAGGACTGAAAAAAATGTCCATTTGATTATAAACCTATCACATCATTGGTGGCTTTCACAAAACTCACTGGTGGGGCCAAAACCAGATTGCAGTAAACGAAGAATGGAGGAAGCGGAGATGGAGGGTTAAAGAACTCTTCAAGAAGTTTGGTTATTGGGAGGATGAGAAAGAAAGAGTGGTCACCAGTGGAGGGTTGGGAATCCAGGAAAGAATCTTTTTATTCTGTGAGCTTTGAGCAGATTTACAAGCCCACAGGAAGGATCCATTTGAGGAAAAGTTGACTATGTGAGAAGAAAAGGACAATTAATTAACAGTGAGAGGACAGGAGGGAATGGAATCCAAAACATACATGTAGGATTTGGTCTTTAACAGGAGAGATGGCTTTATTTATTGTAAAACAGTAAAGGGGGAGAGGTGTGGTTATGTTTGTATGTTTGGAGTGTGAGAAATGGGGCCATTCTCAGCGGAGGGTCCATTTCTTCTGTGAAACAGGAAAAAGTATTGTGCTGGGTTTAGGGTATTTGCTATTGGGCATTTGCAATCCCACCCAAGTGACTTTCCCCTTCAGGAAATGTGTATCAGTTCAGGTACAGTCAGGACACAGAGGCCTCCCCAGCTATTTAAACAGAGATAATTTAATGTAAAGAATTATTAATAAAATAAAGTCATTGTAGCTGTTAATAAAATAAAGTAGCTAAGTAACCGGAAGGCTTAAAAAGTCAACTTTACAGCTGCTACAGGAGGCCATAACGACCCCCAGGGCTGGAGGAGCAAAGGGAAGAAGATGGATTGGGAAAATTTAGAACGTCACAGGAGGGACCAGTGGGGGTCTCTGAGGAGGCAGCCCTGGGCAAACTATGTGTTCCTAAGGGGACACCATGAGACTAGCTCTGCAAGTTGGGAAAATGATAACTGGATCCAGCCACTGCCTCAGAAATGCGCACAGAACCAGGAGCTCTGTCCTCCTTCCTCTCCCGGCAGCGCCTCAGAAGGAGTGTCCAGCAAATCCATAACGGGGTTTGCAGAGGCCCAGCCTGAGCACCCCAGGGGAGTATGGAAGGGGAGGGGCAGAGCTGAGAGATAATAATTAGTTCTGGAATTCTAAAGAGTTCCTGAATGTGCCTTAATTTATATGCATTTCCTATGGTTTTCAGTGAAATAATGCTGGATATATGATAGGTGCTCAATTAATACTCATGGAATTGACAGAGGGACCACATTTCTGAACACAAACCTTCTGGTGTGGCACTGAGACCCTGGCACACCTACTCAGGAATGAACACTAACTGCCACAGTACCCTGCGGGGACGCTGAATGTGCGTAGCCTCCACCAGCCAATGCACACTACATTTTCACCTGTATGGAGTTGAGGATGTGTTGGGGTTTTTTTCCTTTTCCTTTCTTTTTAATACTTATTTTTTCATTATTTAAATGCTATTCTCATTTGATGAAATATGACGTATTCGGAGTAGAAATATATTTTTAAACCACCCATTATTACTACCCAAAGACAAATATTAAAAAGCTTATTTATATATCCTTCCTGACTTTTTATGCATATTTTCTGTTTTATTTTATACCATTATAGTCATCTAAACACTGAATTTTATATTCTGGGTTTTTTTTCTTATATGACAAACATCTTCAACATGGCTACAAAGCCTCTGTAAGCATAATTTTTAATGGCTGTGCATCATTCCTTTAAGAGACACAGTCCATAATTTATCCAGCTGTTTTATAATGGTTGAACCTTTCAGTGATTTCCAATTTCTCACTCTTCTAAACGATGATTCAATAAACATCCTTGTGCATAACAGCTTTTCTGCACTCAGAATTATTTCCCTAGAAAAAGTGACTCCAAAGGAATTATCAAGTCAAAGTGTAAAGCTTAAGAAAAAGTGGATGGTCTTTGAAGCTGGAAAAAGCCAACAAGAACCACAGCGAGATGCAGATCTGACTGGACGCATCTGTCATGTGGGTGGAGCCCCTGGATGCCCAACACAATAGGAATTTTGATCTTGCTTCTTTGTGAGAGATGTTAATGAGCAGGAGTTTATCTGCCAGGTATCAACACCTCAGCCAAGCCAAATGACCAGTGTGTGAGTCTTACTTATAGACAGAGAGGATAGGGTGGGGGGTAAGGGCTGAGGGGGAGGGGTGTCCCATGTTTCGGCAGGATTTGACCTTGTGTCTTCAGCATGCAGAGGATTATGCAGAGCACAGCACAGCTGGAAGGCTGGCATCGCCTCCTTGAAGCCATGCGGGACCAGTGCTCTTGTCGGGGAGTCCGTTTTGTCACTGTGGGTTCTGACAGCAGATATGGTGGTGACCTGCCCTTACAGTGTGGCTTCCTGGGGAGAGAAGCAAGGGTGGACTGACTCTGTGTGACTCCTTACAGGAGCTCATTCAAGAAATGTTTGAGGACTACCAGAGGGAGCTCTGTTTTGAGGGCCCCTACGTACTGAGGATTATGTGGAGAGGGGAAGGAGCCAGCGATGTATGGTTTATTCATTAATGGGAGGGTCGTTTGCCCCCTCAAGCTGGAGATGCCTGAGAACATCAGAACTGATGCTTTTGTTTTATTAAATTATTGTTACAAAATATCTATTGTACAAAGACATAAAATGTTGAAACTGGTTTCCTAAAACTCCTTTTAAAGTGGTCTCCTTGAGACTAGCAGATGAGGGGAGTCCTGGAGAGAGGGTTAAAACTGATTGGGAGTCCCTTGACCTTTTCTGAGGGTGGGACATCCTCAGGTCAAGCCTCTAGGGTGAGGAAACACTGCAAAAATGCAGACCAGAGGGCCAGCATAATTTCAAACTCACGTCTAAGTGATTGGAAACAGGATGGAGGTAGACTGCTCGACAGTCCTCAGGAAGAAACTCCATCAACCTGCCTTAGAGGCCAGTCGAAGGAACTTTCCAGCAAGAGAAAACATGGAGGGTATTTGCTACCTCCCTTTCTCCTGGGAGGCTCAGAATTCTTCAGGAGAACTCTGGGACCTTTCCTGAGCCTGCCTGATGCAACAGGGAATTCAATTTTGCCAGACAGATGTGAGCCCTCACAGCCCTCAGCAATGCTTAACCGGTTGCTCAGTGGGCCTCCCCACTGGAGTTTTACTGAACAAAATGCCTTGAAAATGATCCAGTCAATGACAACGTGCTGTTGGCAACTGAGTCTCTGCAAGTCAGTTGAAGACGGACTCTTCCTCCTCTGAGACAAACCTTTGGCCACCTGGGTCAATAATTATGGAGTTGTTTGGACTGGAAGGAACTTTGCCTGGGTCATTCAGTCCCATGCATCGCGGTGGGATCGAGTTCATTACTCTAAACAACCTGTAATAAAGAGGTCCCTCCTCTCACTCAAAATAGCCCCAGGGATGGAAATTCCACTTTCTTTGGCAGCTCATTCCCTTGTTTTGCTTGTCCTCTTGTTCTGCACAATCCCTGGTTGTTGTTTTCATTTTTTTTTTTAACTTCTTCAAGCCCTAAGCCTTGTTTTTCCTCCTGTAACTTAAGCCATTGAAAGCGATTCCTTCGATAACATCTTCTCACCTATTGTGAAGCGGCTAGGGGCCCTGTCTTCTGTTGTCTTCCGAAGACAGGACGTGGTTCAGGCTCTTAACTGTTCTGTCTTCCAAATCCTGAATGGCTTGCTTTCGTTTGTTTGGGGTTTTCTCCACCCCTTAGCCAAAGTCCTTAAACCCACTGCGTCTTAAGGGGAAGAAAAAGAACTTGCAAAAGCATTTGCTGGGAGTGACCGGGAGGCCAGACATTCTTCGCCCTCTGGCTCCCAGGATGTTGTAGTGGCCAGTCCTTAAAGGCTGAGCATGGGAAAGGATTTCAGGTGGAATTACTGTGAAACAATTTCTCCTCGTAGATACGAAGGGATTGCCACGGTGATTTTACAATTCAATGTTGATTAAAACACAAATGTGGAAGACATTTCCAAGAATGCCCACCTCCTTCATAAATAAGGCCCAAACCCAAGGCTGTTCACTTCCTCCCCGAATCTCTGTCCCCCTCCACCTCTCTTCTTGTTCTCCAGACCCTTTCTCAGCTCCCCTGGGCACCCGACCCACCCACCCACACAGCCACAGCTGCCCTTGGGTAAACCCCATGCTTCTTTTGAAGTTCAGCTGCTTCCATCAAGGCAGCTGGACGACCAGCAGAGCGAGGCGCCCCTCAGCCTCCTCCTGGCTGGTCAGAGCCCTGAACTGCACCCTGGGAATCCCAGAGCTAATCTGAGCCTCATTTCATCTTCCCAAACATCAGCTCCCAAACTAGGACACATGGCTGTGTCTTGTCTCGGATTCCCTTTCCGTGCACTGAGTCCTGAAGAATTGTGGTTCATATTTCTGGAACATGTAGGGGCCCCCATTTCACTGGATTACAATCCCATTTTTAATCAAATGAATAGTTTAGATAAATGATCCTAGTTGGGATAAAAGCCAGGGCCCACTCAAAGCCTTCCCCCTCCTCAGGGAAGAACCCAACACCACCCTAGACCACTGTGTCCCCTGGGTCTTTGCTTCTCAGTGTGAGGTCCCTGGACCCCAGCCTCAGGAGCACCTGGAAACCTGGTATAAATGCAAAGTCCCTGGCCCACTCTAGACTCAGCGAATCAGCATCTCTGGGAATGGACCCCTGTACCTGCATGTTTGACCACCTCCTCAGGGCTTCTGGGGCCAGAAACACGGCTTAGAGCTGAGAATGTGAGAAACATATGTCCCTGGAATTCACTCTGTGCTACTTACTCTTTCTTATACTTCTCTGTCACTCTGCACCTCCCCTTCTCATCCTCAAAGTGAGGTGTCCAGTGCAAGGAGTCCATCCTTGTCTCTGAATCTCCTGTACCTTTGTCAGCCAACACCAGGTATCGTGAGACGTGCAGAGCCAGGAGCCTAGCATTGTCCACAAGGACTTTGAATAGTGGTCGATGAACTACTGTGGATGAATCACCCTTTGGTACGTATGTCCTCTTCCCAAGGACTGTTCTCTTGCAAGGGCTTCATACAGAATGCTCTTCCTGGAGGTCTCATCACGGGCCACGGCTTAGGGCAAACGTGACACTAATGTCCTAGGTCACTGGGAGGTTTAAATGGCTCGAGGCACCAGATGGGCTTAGAACAGCACCGCGAATATGGTAAGCTCTCAACATGTGAGCTTCTTTCTACTCGTGCTATGGCGATGAAGATGACGAGAAAAACCACTCAACTGCTGTTTTAGAGGACAGAATTCGAGGTCTTCATGTGGATGTGTCTGACGGGGGTGGAGCCAGAACCTGAGATCAGGAACTGGGCTCCTCCTGGTCGAGAGGCATTGTAGTCGGGCCCCTTGGATGGCTCCTTTAGGACCTGCCAGGGAGAGGTGTGCAGAACCACATACATGCAGAGGGAAGAAGCAGTTCACACGTGCCTTCAGCTCCTTCCTGTCCCCACCAGATGTACAGCTCTCCCCACACCCATCACCCGCACCCCCCACTGGTCAATTCTGTCTCATTTCCTCACCCAGCCCTGATAAGCTTTGCTTTTGGTTGGCTGCCAACTAATTTTCCACCCCCATCCCAGCTTCTGGGCACCCTCCCTCCATTCTGGCCAGTAGCTAATAAAGGTGTAAGGTATCAACCTCAAGAATGTTCTTTTCTCATAGAGAAATGGGAACACTGTCAAATTTCCAAAGGGTGCATCTCTAAAGACAGAATTTCAATAGATATTATTTATATATTTTTATGCATAAATATTAAATTTATATATTCGTGGTCCATTTACTTTCCCAGGATTGAATGAGGCTTACTATAGGACACATTCAACAGAATTTTTAAAAGTAAAAAGGAAAGAGTAAGCGCTCATAATGGCCGGGTCTTATGGCGGGGCGGGAGGGGGTCTCTATTCCCTAACCAGGCCAAGGTGGTTGGTATAGCCATGCAATCCACTCAACCCCAGCCTTCTCAGTAAA
Source organism: Smutsia gigantea (assembly GCA_032199065.1). NCBI lineage: Eukaryota > Metazoa > Chordata > Mammalia > Pholidota > Manidae > Smutsia > Smutsia gigantea. The sequence goes on along the minus strand of JAVSCE010018468.1, from coordinate 48,365 downwards.
CAGGACAAATAATTTGGGGAAGAGACCCACTCCCTCAATTCCTGAACACATGGCCATTGTCTCCCGGCAGAGATGACTCTGAGAGCTTTAATAAGGCATGAGGCGGAGGGAAATTGATAGCATGCCCCTCCACTTTAGGTTTTAGTGGTGCTCAGAGTGAGCGGATGGTGCTGGAGAAACAAGATTCTACACTGATCGCTCAGTTTTCAGAGCTGTGCTCTCCGCCATGAGGCCAGACAGAGAAGGGTGATGGGCACCCACACGGGCAGCTTAGATGGTGACGGGTGGGCTCTCGCCTGAACTAGAACGGGCCAGCACACTCCTCCCCAGACAGAGTGTCTGTGTGGATGTGCACCATGTTCAGCTTCAGTGTGTTCTTTCTGTTATTAAAGCCAGACTGATTTCAGTTCTAAAAATGACCCTCGCCCTCCTTCTGAGGCCGGCCCTAGCCCTGGATGCAAGCCGCAGTCGCCGCAGCGGTGGTCTGCTCTCCCTTGCAGACATCCAGGACAAAAGAGACACATAACTTAGGAAGGTGAGATGCCTTTTAAAAATTAGACAAAATCTTTAAGGGTTTATTTCCTTTATCTCTAGACCTACATCCATTAACCCACACTCAAAGACAATCAGTGCCGCTGTTCAGGAAGGCAGCTCAAATGGGTCGAAATTGTCATTGTATATCCAGGAAGGATAGAGACACAACACATTAAAAAAAAGAGAGAGAGAGAGCCTGTTTGCAGGGAACTGGCTTCTGCTTCAAGCGGCCAGATAGAAATTGAAGATAAAACTCTCATGGATTCGGCTGAACCATGAAGTGCCACTTAACAGACAATTTGCGTAGTCTGAGAACTGTTCCTCTTCGTTAAATTTCTTTTTTAGCTGTTCTAAACTCTATCTCATCAAACTCTTATCTTTTCACTGTACAGAGCAGCATTTAAAATGACAAATTTCAGGGAGGCGGGGAGAAAGAATGTGTTCTGTGATAACTGGGACCAGACAGCAGCCGGGAGATGTCTGACTTTCTTAAGAAGAACTCAAACCCGGGGCTTTGACTTATCCTGGGCTGTTGGGTCCTCTGCTCTCATAGCTCCGCTGCTACTGTGACACTTGCAAGTTTCCTGGTTCCTTTTTCAGGGCCGTTGTGAATATCCATGTTCCTTCAATAGAGCTTGCCTCTTTCAACTGTTATAATACACATGGATTTTACTTTCTGGCTCTTCTTTTATGTTGCTGTCAAAAAAAGTGGGGGGTGGATTTATCTTTCTGAGGTTGTTTTCTTATCTTCTGTTGCTTAAACAGCCGTTCTCTGTATTGTTGAGGAAAACCCAAAGCTGTCAGCTTTCCTGGACTCAGGTCCCCAGCAAACTCTCCCCCACGACCCCCATACCACCACCCAGCTCTCACTCCCATCTGCTTATAATTTAATGCTCTGTATGTTTTAATCATTTCATTAGGCATGTCTTTATTTTGAAATGCAACTAATTATTTAGTTCAAACAAACAGCCAGTAATTCTAAAAATGAGACCATTCTTTTCTTTTGGGTAGAGGTTGGCTTAGAAGAAATATCACACCTATTTTGAGAATGGTTAAAGAATTCAAATGCTCTGGATTTTTTTAAATCATTGATTCTTACAAGTGGAAAGGATCTTAGAGATTTCTTGATTATCTCCGTAGGTGTGGAATTAACTTTGGAAGACATCCTTCTCATTTTCTCCTAAATGTTCTGTGATAGAGCCATTGTTTTATTATTTTATTAAGGCTTATCAAATAGACTAAAAAAAATACCGAATATTTTATTTGTATACTTGGTGACAAAGGACACAAAAGAGAAAACTGACACCAGTAGAGAACTTATATATTTTATTAGTTAATTTTCTTTACAGGAGTTTCCATTTACAAAGGCAATGAGGAAAATATTCTGCTATAAGGGAGAAGAGAATTTACAAAGTGCTTCATGTGATTTTTTTTTTTTGGCCCTGACAAATTCATTATCTATCAAGAAATGAAGCTGATGAAATTCCAGCGTATATATTTAGTTTAATATTATGTCAATGGTACAACACAGAATTGATGTCTTTATTTTCTGATTCTTGTATTAATTTCTGGTAGTAAAATGTTCTTTCAACATTTTTAAAGTACAAGTAAGATCTCACACACAATAGACACTTACTAAATGTTTGTTGAAGCATGTGTAGATAATGGGTAAGTTATACACTGACATTTAACATTTGCATCTTAACTCAGCTTTAAGTGCCAATGTTTATTAACATTAATAAGCAGCACATGCAACAGTGTGTTTTCTGATATAGTCTCTTCCAGTGACCATTTCTTCTACTTCCAAAACATAAATCAGAACCATTTAAATTTCCATATAAAGATTAAAATGATAACAATCTAACGGTGACGTTGTCTTGGCGGAATTGTTTCAGAACACATTTGCTGTATTGACAGATGAGAAGCCCGGTGTGGCTGACACAAATGGTTGTCATACGCCATCTAGTGGCTAAATGTGAAACTGTGCTCATTTCCGGGGAAAGGCTTTGGGAACAAGATTGCTCAAGCTTGTCTGCTCCGAATTTCAGGGTCTGTCCGGCAACCAATGTACATTTGCCCATCGTTATGGCTTTAAACGGAGAGGGAACACTGAGGAAAGCATGCCAAATTATCTTACAATAGCTCGGTATCCTGAGGAACAATTAACAAGTAAATAGGGAAACTGTTCCGGATCGCGGTAAGTAAAACAGGGAAGCAATTGGAGAAAACTTTGCCTGCAACAGTTGTCGTATAAAGCAAGGTAAGTAGCATGGCATTTCCCTATTACATTTTCCCTACAGAAACCGTCACTGTCTGCAGAAATCCGTGATCTGGCCAAGCCTTCTACAACCTGAAGGACTTGCTCAGCATTGACGATGGTGCACAGGAGGAAATTCTGTCAGGTGTCTCCTTTTCTCCAGCATTTGGTGCTAATTTATCAGACATCTTCTTACACATATGCACAATCGTGATGTTTTGCGATGGGTTACAATGTCATCTTTCACAATTACCAACAATCTGATTTTTAACTTTCTAACATGGGGCTATTATAGTGAAAGAATTAATAAATTCTCAAAGCTCAAAATTAGTAGTGGAAATAAGTATCTCCAGGTTTATCTTGTCGTGTCAAGTAGTCCAAAATAGAGTGAGCACTTTGAATTCTTCTTACATTATATCCTCTTTAAATATCTTCAGGACAATTTGAAGTGAGTCAATAAGTCAGGTGTAAATTTCACAAAAATCACTGAATAAGCAGTGTATGGATATAGTGAAATGGTAGGAAAAAATTTTGATATTTAAGAGTAAACAACCAAAACTAAGACAAATTGTTAAGGAATCTCACAGATGGAACAATTTAGATTGTCTCTAGTTTTCTACACTGGCATGTTTACAGTGTTTAAAAAATGCTGTTTTCAAAGTCATGTTAACTGCTTTTCAAGACCATCAAATAAGAAATGATTTAGCATATTAGTTCCAAAATAGAAAATCCTACAAGATTATTTCCCCTTCATGGTTAAGGTCAATTTCCATTATAAATATTCTGCTTTCAGTATAAAATGCTCAGCCTAAAAGATGTTTGCATTTGCCTTTTGAACTGTAATCCTGATCTGTACATTGTAAGGAGCTTCAGTTACATCTCAAACATTTGTTTTTCACTTTCTTTATCAAAGGGCTATTTATTTTAAGGGAAACACTGATCAGTGTAAGATATCTGTTATTATTCATTTTTAGAAAAGGCTGTAAACAAGTAGCAACATGAAGAACCTGATTATTATACAGGTGAAATCACCTATCAAAAAATCCTGAAATTTTTCATCACTTCAGTGCACTGTTCTTAATTAAAGCCCATTGTCTGAAAGCTAGAAGCATAAAAAAAAATGCTGGTATGTAAAAATAAATCAGTTGGTGGGCTTAGGTCTGTATTGTTGCCTACATATTTAGATGTCCACAAACAAATTTTCCCCATACCTTTTTGCTTTAACCTTAAATGACCAAAATGATTGCAATTTTCAGCATATTTACCTACCACCCGATGTTATCATTGAAAAGGAGATCAGACTAATTTTTCACTGTGCCGTGCCATGCTATGAATCCTGTTTGTATTATGAAAGGAGAGAAAAATAAAATTTGCAAGGTTACAGTCTCTGGCCCTTGGCAGTTTGTGGGCTTTCTTGTTTTCTATCATCTGCATTTCTGTTGCAGCTCAGCTAAGGGCTGGTACAAACAATTTTCCTCATGTGCCAACCGTACACCTTTAAGCCTACCTAAAAATAAAAATAAATTTAAAATTCTCTGTCTTTGGCAACGTAGGAGTATGTGGGCAAAGCCCTCTGTGGTTTCCATATCCTGGGCAGCCCAGCGTGATTTCACACCTTTCTTTACAAAATCTGACTCTTTCCTCTGTTCACTTTATAGAGATGTTGCTGGGATAAACAGAGACAATTTTAGGAAGGTTTGGGGCTCAGGAGGACATCAATGCCACGCATTGTTTTGCACGGTCTGGCTGGAGGGTGTAGTGCAAAGTAAAATTAAGACCTCCTCTTTTATTGTGAAGCACAGCTGGGCTGTTTGATCTCTAAGTCCTCGGGTAATTGGAGTCTACACAGCATGTGGATTCAGGGCCTGAGCAGCTCGCCTGCATGCCCAAAGCCCATGGCAGACCTGCCTGGGGCACCATTTACCCCTGGCCAGATCCAGCTTGTATTCAGGGTTCTGCCTGGACACAAGTGTTGTTTCCGAGCCCAGAAAACGACACTGTGGAGATTCTAAATGGAAGACATGCTGTTTATTATTAGGTATACAGAAGTAAACAGAAACTGTCTGGTGTCTGGTGTCTGGCAGCCATCCTGTATTTGGGGCGCTCTGCTCATCACATTTCCCAGGAAAGGTTGTTTTCTGACCCAGCTTCACCACCTCAGGGCTTGTTTTTCCCCCTGGATTTCCATGAAATCTACTGCCCCTCCCACCCCCAGGTCACATAAACACTTCCTCCTCAAGCTCCTAAGGTACGATGGTTGGTGTGCTTACCACTCATCATTGGCATCTACCGGGTGCCAGGAATTGAGCGACCTGAGAGCTCCCTGGTGAATAATAGCCCCAGGCTTCTGTCCTCAATGAGTAGGGTGGTCACCATCCCAGTTTGCCCAGGACTGAGGGGGTTTCCAAGACTCGGTGTTTTAGGCTTTAAAACTGATGCTGTCAAAGGTAAAGGAGACAAACTGGTCCCTCTATAAGGAGCCTAGCAGATGCCATCTTCTATGGCTCCTTGTCTTCCTAGAAGGGAGTTTGTACCCCTGTCCACAAAGAAGGTTCCCTCGTGTGTGTTTTCATGTCCAAGACCTAGAAGCTGAGCATTTTGGAGCGAGGCAGGACAGCAGGAGTTATCCAAACCAAGTGCTTCTTCTCCTAGGTAATCACAGGGTGGATTCCAGGGTTTGAGAGGCTTAAAGCAGATACCATCTGGCACCCGCTTTAAGAAAAAGAAGACAAAGTGATGAATATGAAATATAGTGCTCTGGGACGGGAGACATGCAAGAATGCAAGACAGAAACCTGAAACTTAAGTTTCATTACTTTCCTGGACAATCCACCTTTGTCCATGGTAAAGCAATTAGCGATTAACGTTTATTGACTCATTTAATCCTCAGAGTCAGCCTATGAGACAGATGGGGCCATCATTTCCATTGTACAGATGAGAAAGTTGAGGCCCAAAGAGGCTGGGTAACTTGTCCCGAGTCACCCAGCAAGGCTGGTTACTCAGCTTCCTTCTCCAGGGATGGCGATTGGGTGGTGGGAGCAAATGGCTCCACCTATCATTGGAGCAAAACATGCAAAACAGAATCGCTCAGCTGGCAATTAACAAATGCGACTGATTTCAACATTAAATCCTTAAGGTAACCAGCCTGTCAAGTCTGTGGATCTTGAGAGGTCCTGGGTGGCAGGAAGCACGGGAGAAACATCTGTGGCGCTCAGCAAGGGCCTTTACCCTGCCAACATCACACGTTTCTCTAGATGGTGATGAGAAACCTGATTCGTTCCTTGGTGTGCATGACTGAAGGTCACCTTCCTTGCTAACGGAAGGCAGTGGATTCTCCCAAGTCTGTTGGCAAGCCTGTGAGAAACTGTTTTCTTGCCTTGATTTTTACCATGACCCTTTCCCACTTTTTCATCTCCTCCTTCCTGCCTGGCCTCCACCTGACACACTGGGTATCTCTTGGTCCACAGTCCCATGAAGGAGCCACTGAGCAGGGGCAAAGGATAGATGATTAAGAATATGCACCTTGTCACCAAACTCCCTGGCTTGGAATCTGGGCTCTGGAACCCTGGACCAGTCACGCTGTGCCTTGGTTTCCTCACTTGTAAAATGGGGATGGTAACCATCATACTGGGTTTTTGTGAGACATAAATGAGTAAATACATATAAAATGCTTAAAACAGGGCCAGGTGCCTCGTAATACTGTATCGACTATTATTGTCATTATCAAATTATGACTGTTACTGGCAAGTGGACACTTCGGTGCAGAAATCCCAGGAAGGAGGAAGGGCAGTCTGCCATGTCTAAGATTACAGACTGAGCATTTGAACCGCCATTCCCATTTAGAAGTAGCAGTGAGATGTTTTGAAAATCTCCCCTCCCTCCATGGTCTCCCATTTGGAGAGGTCTCACTGCTCTGGTCTGTCTGTGGGACACACACTTAGCCTAGAAGTGGCGCATTAAATAGCACCTCTTAGGCGTCACATCAATTACTAATTAAAGTGGCATTAACCATAATGGCTTGGGAAGCAAGACTCTCATTTACCCACGGTGGGTTTCCAGGGCTGAGCAGACATCACGCCCATCCTGGGACAGAGACCTCGGGGTGACTGGGGCCCTCGGGAGAGGGAAGCTGGGTGTAGGGCCAGAAGTTACACAACTTCGGAATCTGCTTATTGTTTCTGACAAATAATAATACAATAAAGCCAGAAACATGCTTGCGCCAATCAGTCGCAGGCGCTCACAATAGTTCACCTAATGACTTCATTATTTTTTGCCACTCCACCAAGCAGTTTGTATTTACAGTCCTGTATATGGTTCTATTACTACCACTTATTGTGACGATTCCAGCAATTCCGAGGAGTCTCTGAGGGCCTGGACAAGTAGAATCTTGTTTTTCTTGATTTCCCCCGGGGTGGGGCACAGTTGGGAGGCAGGAGGAGGGGTGGCGAGAGGAGGGGTTTGGAGAAGCATCCAGCCGCATCGACCTACAATTGCTCATCGAAGATGAGTGATAAATGATGGATGATTTCTGAAATGCTAGAATTTTAAAACAAAACAAACATGTCCTATCCCATGAGTTAAAAGGCCAGCCGCTGTGAGAAAGGGAAGATGACAAGCTCGTACCGCCCAGCACAGACACCCATGGTGGAAAGGCTCGGGTCCTGGCCCCATGTCATTATGTTGGGAGTGGAGGGGAAGCAGTCCCCCAGGACCTGTCGTCCTAATGAATACCAGGCCACAAATTAGCAAAGTCGGTTTGGAAAAACATTGTGAATTTTAGTCACTCAAGCATCAGTAAATCTGCTGGAAGTCAGGGCTGGTTGTTTATAGCTTGTTAAGATGTTGATTGTTTACAAATTACATTTTCCCTTTGAAAACGTGAGCACCTCTCAGCGGCTGCTTGTCACTCATCACTTGCTGGGGTGCTTCCTGCCAGGGATAAAGGCTGCCTGTTGTTGATCTGATTGGTGCAACTCTCCACTTTGGGGCCCCTTCCTCTCCTCTGTTCCCTTTTTCCCTTCCTCCTACATTTCCAAATCATGCTGAAACCAGGCCCCCTGGAAGCAGGGTTTCAGACAGGCCATGGATTCCAAACAACTTCTGTTTTCTCATCACTTGTGGATACCTGGGGAGATGAACACTGGCATTTCCTGGTCTCTCCCCACAGGCCCCCCTTCCTTTCAAAGAGGCTTCAAGGCCTGATTTACACACTTTAGCTCATTTGCAAAGTCAAGGGCCAATAGCAAGCAAGAGAAATAAAAAAGGATTGTGCATCCTCTTGCTATTTCATTGGCCATAAACAAAAGTGATCAAGTCATAGAATATTAGAGGTTGTGCATCCTAATGGCCTCCTGTGACTGAGACCCAGAGGGTTGGTGACAGTGGCTGGGTACAATCAAGAGCAGAACCCAGGACTTCTTATGCCCAAAATGCCTCAAGGGAGCTGCTTTTCTGTGTCTTCATTTCCCTCTTTAAGCCCTTTCATTCATTCATTCATTCATTCATTCATTCAACAGGTAACTTGGGCACTTTGTCTATGGCAGAGAAGTCCTGGAGCTAGAGAGCTATATCAGAAAGCCAGGGGCCCACAAGCACAGCCTTCACCTCCTTGGAAGACCCACAGGACAGACTCAATCGTCCGGGGGTTCACATTGCACACTGTTGTTTACAGCAGGAGCTCCTTCCAGAGAACATTTTCCCCATGTGGTCTTTGTGAGCCCACTTGCTTTTTCTTGTGCGTTCCATGACCAGAAACTCACCTCTGTTGTCCAAAGACAGTCCAGTTAGACTCTGCTATGGGAGGTGGACAGCAGTGCAGCACACCGATTTCCTTTTGCAAATTAACTTGTTGAATAATGTGGGTCCACAAGCTGACCTGCCAGTTTACAAAGACACTGGTTCTATAGGCCTGCAGCTGCCTGGCCTGGGCACGTCTATCCACACAAGGGCCTTGGTCACAGCCATCACTACCTGCACAGGAGCTTGGGTTGGGTTGGTTGCCGAGAGCAATAAATAAGCAACAGATCTCCATTAAAATCACCCTTGTACCAAGGGATGGGTAGGTCCCATGCAGAGCTTCTGGCAAGTGAATTGTAGCCAGTCCTGTGCTCAGAGAACCACTCCTCAGTAAAAAGTGAGGCATGATAAGAAACATCACCCCTCACCATAACCCCACATTAGCCCTACTCCTCCACCCCTGAGCCTTCTCCACGGTCTCCTATGGAGATGTGGTGGTGACAGCAGCCTAGCAACAAGGGAGAGGTCCAGTCCTAGGCTCTCTTGGTGCCCTGTGCTATGTATTGCCTACAAGGACAGCCCAAGCTTGCTCAGAGAGCAGGGGCTTTCACTGGGTCTAGACATTTAAATTGTATTGTAGACACTCAGAGGAAAAAGATTAAGGCAAGCTATATTAGTTTCCTGGGGCTGCTATAACAAATTATCACAAAGTGGGTGGTTTAAAAGAACAGAAACATTATCTCACCTTTCCAGAGACCGGAAGTCCCAAACCAGGCGTCAGCAGGGATATGCTCCCTCTGAAGGCCCTAGGGGAGGACCCGTCCTTGTCCCTTTCCAGCTTCTGGGGGTTGGTGGCAATCCTTAGAGTTTCTTGGCTTGTAGACATGTGACTCCAATCTCTGCCTCTGTCACTACATGGTTTTATGGCCTAAACTGTGTCCTCCTCAACATTCCTATGTTGAAGTCCTAACCCCCAGGACTTTAGAATGTGATTGTATTTGGAGATAGAGCCTGTAAAGAGGTAATTAAGTAAAAATGGAGCTGTTAGGGTGGGTCCTAGTCCAGTCTGACTGGACTAGGAGGTTAGGACACAGACAACAGGCAGAGGGATGACCATGTGAGGACACAGGGAGAAGGCAGACATCTGCAAGCTAAGGAGAGAGGTCTCAGAAGAGCATAAATCTGCTGCATCTTGATTTTAGACCTTTACTTTCCAAGACTGTGAGAAAACAAATTTCTGTTATTTAAACCTCAAGTCTGTGATATTTTGTTATGGCAGCCCTAGCAGACTCATACACATGGTATTACCCCTGAGTGTCTCTCTGTGTCTCTTTTCTTAGGAAAACAACAGTCACGTTGGATTAAGAGCCCACCCTATTCCAGTATGACCTCGTCTTAACTAATAATCTCTCCAACAACCCTACTTCCAAATAAGATCACATCCCGAAGTTCCAAAAAGGATATGAATTTTGGGGAAGATGCTATTCAGTATTGTGCAGATTGCCTAAAAGAATGGCTCACCCCAGCCCACTATCCCTCCTGGAGGGAGGTCAAGGGACAATGTCCACAATAGTTGCATTGCAAAGGACAAAGGCTGGTAAGAACTGCCCGTGCTTCAGTAGGGGCCGGGAGCATGTCTTGCCTGAGGGTTTCAGCCCTGGGAAAGTTCACTATGGATTCAGTGAGACTGAGAAATGACAACAGAATGTTTCTGGGGTAAAGGGTTTGTACCTGGCTCTGTTCTCATGAGAGTAGGTTAAGCACTAGAATCATGTCTGCAATCAGCTGTCTGCAGGTCCATAATCCAACTCTGAGTTTGCCTCTGCCCAGAGCACTGTGTGGAGCTCTTTGTATAGTGGCTCAGTCAATAACAGTTCATTGTCTACGGGTATGGAAGCATTAGCCTAGCAATAGGCCAATTATATCATCAAGTAGATTAGGGTTGGGTGAGGATCCTGGCCATAGGAACTTCCATTTTCCCCACAGAGGGCGGTCTGAGAAGTAAAGAGATGAGGCTCTGAGTCCTCCAACCATCCCAGGCCTTACACACCAGCTTGGATGGCCCATGCTACTTCCTCCAGCTCTATCCATCTACCAGCTGACAGAGAAGCTTTAGGGCCCTTATAATTTTTTGTTATCTATACCTGTGATCTGTCACTGATTCAAATTTTCCCTGAGCTATTTGCCAGGTAATGGAGTGTGAGACTGAACACCTGACTTGATCTCTTCTCATTGATAAAATGCCAGCTCTTCTCAAGGGTGGTGGAGAGCGGGGGGCTGTTGTTAGGTGTTTCTAGTCCCTATTATTAGGAAGAATGAGAGTCTGGTGGCCTCAGTCGTGGCCACATATTGGAATCACCTGGAGAACTTTTTAGAAGTTCTTATAAAAACTGATTCCTGAGTCCCCCCCCCCCAACCCTCCACCAAGAGATTTTGATTGAATTGGCCTGGGAGAGGCCTGGGCACTAGGGTATTTGAAATGTCCCAAGGTAATTCTAGTGTACAGGCCTGGTGGAAAAGCAGCGGCTTAACTGAATTACCAATTCAGTAGAATTGGGGTGAACTTTATATATATACTCTGACTCCCTGACAAAAGGGACAAGGCAACTGGCACCCAGAACACCCAAGGTGACCCAAGCAGAGAACAAGCCAAGATAAAAACCCACAGCTGCCATCAGCTACTGGCGTCTCCTCAAGTTTTCATTCCTTGCCGCAAATTAACACACTTAATGAATTTAGTCCATCCTGCTGATCTGCCTTTTCATGAGGCCTGCAAGTTTTTATTTACCTGGTATTTCCTGACCCAAGCACCTTACTTCATGTACACTTGAAAACATGCTGCCATTTATTGTTTTAGTGCCTAATCTAATGGACTTTGCATGGAGAAAAGCCGAGTCCCAGAGCCACACTAACCAAGCCCCAACCAGCCTTCAGCATGGATGGTCACTGGTCACCAGGAAGCCCAGGTGAGAACATGGACCTGGCTCTCAGCAAACTCTCTACTCCATGGACATCCATAAGAATCCCACAGTCTCCCCAGGACCCACAGTGGCAGTGTGTTTACACCCTCCAGGCTCAGCTTGCTAACATTTACAGCCATCAGCTGCCTCATTTTTTTCCTCTCAGCCTTTTCAAGTTGTCTGCTTTCCCTGTACAGACTGCAGAGTTGTGATTTGCATTCATAAAGCTCATAACCTGTTGCTTCATGTCCTTTGTTTTGACAGCTTCATATTGGAGAGTGGGAAAATGGGAAGAATGATTAAATAGGTTGATGTTCCGTTCACTGGGGATGAAAGAGTCAAGGATCAGCTCTGTTGAGACTGGGAAATAAAATGGGCCCTTGTGTCCTTTAAAAATATCAGCTCAAGGAAGATCTTTATAATAAAAGAAGTTTGCAGAGTATTTTTTTTCTTATAATTATAATGGCTTCTGTATCTGGGGGCCCTTTCAGACTGTCTTCTCGTTGTTCCTTTTAAACCAGGGTCTTCTGCTTCTTGCTTCTCTCTCCCCCGGCAGGAAGCACACATACTCCTGGAAGAATCCTGATTCCTACAAAGTATGTTTTCCTGTAAGTGATTTTCACACAATGTATTTCCATGTCCTTAAGGATAAGAAAAAAATCTGCTTTTGTTTTAGGCTCAAATGACTTTCATGGAGATCCTTGGTTGCAAATCATCCACTTAAAATAATGAAAGCACAACCTAAGTGTTTAGGTCGCTGGGGTGCAACACTCCTTGGCTTGTTAGAAGGCCTGGGGCACCAAGGGTGCTGGGGCCTGCCTACTGGGATAGGAGGAGTTAATTAAATTACCTTATATTTAACGTTAATTTTGTCCTGGGCTTGTCAGATAATAGACACAAGCCTGGACATGACAGAGAGCATCAGCTCAGGCATGAGCACAGTCCCCCGGATTGTCCAATTGTCAGATTAATTGAGGTGACATCTTGGTTACGATTAGTTACAAATGCAGTTCCAATAGTATTTCAACAGGTGTCAATTGGAGGGCTGTGGTCAGTCTCACAACCAGCTAAATGAGGATGGCCACACGTGGGTCAGCCCCGCAGGCGCTGGCATGACCGTGTCGTCCCGCTGGGGGAAGGGAGAGGAGCTCGGGGATGTTTCCGAAGAACCATCCCTTGCAAGAGAATCAAAGACTGAAATACATTTGGATGTCGATTTGGCACTCACTTTCAGTGGGTCCAGCTTGGAGCAGTGAAGTCTTTTGGTGACTCAAGAAAGTATTGAGGATTCTTCCTGTGTTAGGAGTGAACGCTTTTGATTACCGATTAGAATTTGCATCACTACTGCAAACTGAACCTTTCAGGAAGTGGGCGGTGAGACGTCCTCATTAGCGTGAAATACCTCGTTTCCCCACAATATTGTAGCCCCTGAGCCATTCAGACCTATAGACCGTAATTCCCGAGGTAAGGAGAGGGTCTGGATTGTCCAGCCACTTGGATTGCCAAGACTTGACTTAAATGTTATTTCCCACCCTCACTCCCAAACGCTGAAAGGCACTTTTCACCCAGAGGAGGAGGTGGCCTCATGCAAATGAGAAAAGATGTTCAAGGTTATCTCCCCTTGTTTTAGATAACCCAACACCAGGCATGACCTGATGCAAGTTCTTCATCAAATTAGTTCTTCGGGGCCCTGGTCCTCAGTCCACGTACCTCTGTCCAGGAAAGGAGGCCCTGGTAATGACCACACGCCAGGCCGCCCCACTCGGAGGCCCCCAGTACCGGGGACAATGTCTGCCAGTGAAGCTCTCACGAAATAACAACCCTGGCTTGTCTCTGAGAGAAGGGGAAGAGTGAGCCTCCACCCTTCAGAAATTCAATGTGAACTTAACATTTTCACATGCTGTCTGGTATGTGAATTGTCCAATTGTCCACACGTTAATTGTCCAATAAGTAACATTCAGTGCAAAAATCCATCCCCCCACCCCAAGCCACCCAGCATCCATGGAAGCTGGTGTCAGGTCTCTGTATAAGTGCAAATCAAAGCATGTGGTCCATTGCCTGATAAGCCTAGGACAAAATTAACATAAAATATGGTGAGGCTGTTTAATTCCTATCTCACAGATCAAACAAGTCCATGATGGCAATAGGGCTGTCACAAAATGCCTGGCAGAAAAAAAGCCTTGAAACATTGACCAGAGATCCTCCTGAGAGCCTGTGGGTCACACAAGTGATCTCAGAGCCGGGTTGGATTCTCTCTCCAGCCTCAGAGGAAAAGCCTTGAGCACATGCAGCTGGCCGGCTGGCCAGCAGAAAAGATACGGAGCTGGCATTCTGGCTGATGCCTTGAGCAAGGTCCCAGAAGCCCCAGTGCTCTGACCACAGCTGCCCGTCAACCCTGGGTCTCTGCGACAGCCTGCTGCAGCCACCACAAGCCCAGAGCAGCTGGCAGCAGGCAGAGAGGAGGAGAGGGGAGGGGTGGGGCGGCTGTGGTGGGGAAATCACCATCCAACACCCATCCTACCACCACCGCCACATGGATGTCTCAGCACTCAGGCTGCCCATGAGCAAGCAGTGACGGTGAAACACCTGGCTTTGCTATAGCTTTAGAGACCTGCCACAGGCACTTCAGATGCATGGAATCACATGATGGGTGGAGGGTGGGTAACCAGCTGAAAATGTATCTATTCATCACAGCAAGACAAGCGGGGATCAGGACACAGTCCCTAACATTTGGAAGAGTTAAACTGGGGCACAGGTCTTCAAAAACTAAATGTCATTATATACAAAGACTGAAGGGTGACAGGTGGCCTGATTAGGAAGGAATTCACAAAGCTTCATTTCTGATAATTACTTGAAGACTGAAATATAATGATCCCATTCACTCCACCAGCAAGAACTGTCACGGTCTTGTAAGAATGAGCCTTCACCCTTTGGAAATTCAATGTGAACTTATCATTTTCACATATTGTTTAGTATAGTTTCCACATGTTAATTGTCCAATGAGAAACGTCCTGAACAAAGATCCTTGTCCCCTCCCAGGCATCCAAGCTGGTGTCAGGTCTCTGGGTAAGTGCAAATCAAAGCATATTATCTTTTTCCTGATAAGCGTAGGACAAAATTAACGTAAAATTTAATGAGGTTAATTCTTCCTATCTTACAGATCATATAAATCTGAAATATGTAAATAGGATCATCATAGAGCGCCCTGGTAGAGAAAAATCTTCAAGTAAAAATTTATGTTTTCTGGTTAATTATACTTTGGTATTAACATCATCTCATATGTACTATGCATACTGTTTATATATATAATCACACATTTATGCTATAAGTATTATATTCTATACATGCTCTGTATATAGATAAAATACTAAAATTCTACTCAAATATCCTGAAGTCAGATTTTTATAATTAAAAATTTTAAATAATATTTATAAAAATTACAGAATTTTCCAGATTTATAATTAAACTTTTTTCTGGCTTTTTATCACTTATAAAATGTATTTGGTTGGGTAATATCTGATATTTCGTTGTACACCATCAAGTCCCTAGTCCCATTTGGAACAAATGAGGAGACAGACAAGTGAGTGGATGAATGAATGAATGAACAGTATGTGCTGCCCACCGCTGATTATTCTCCCAAAGTGGACAGTCTCAAGTCTCAGTTTTGAGGAGCCTCCTATGGAGAGTTGGGTTCACACCCCACCTTCTTCCACGTCGACTTTCTAGATTGATTTGTCGGCATTTTCCAAGAGCAGAAGAAGGCTTAGAGAAAGCACTATTTGAAAAGCATTTAATGATATTCCCTGAAGTTACTTGGCCAAATACAACTGAATCTTTCTAACACAGAGAGAAAACAAAATTATTTACTCATTCAGTATTTATTAGTTTGGAAACGGGGACACAGTACCTAGCACACAGTGAACGCTGATGTTTGCTTTATCAAGGTCCCCGCCGCACGCTGCTTCAGAAGCCAGGAAGAAGAGGCTTACAGTTCCCAAGCTGATGTTGACTCTTAGTAGCACAATTCCTTCCATTTTAGGGAACAATTAATCCTGATAATTGATGTTGGTGCAATATGGATCTTAAATGATTTATGAAAGAGCTTGCTGCCTCAGTGCAGATGACTCTGTTTCATTGCCCATTGCCACCGTATCCTATGGAACGCCAGCAGATGGGCAGAGATGAGGAGTGTCATGTCTAAGCTTTGCACCCAGGGCAGTACAGGCTTGGGAGCAGCACATGCAAAGCCTGGGCCCATCAGCTTCACTCACAATCCAGAGCTATTATATGTCCGACAGCAAGCTGGCCCAAGCGGAGCTTCAGGTGTGGGCTTCAGGTGACCCACAGAGTCTGAAACTGGGCTTCTGGCTGTGAGACAGTATGGTCATGTGGTTCTGCGTCTGCCCATGCCAAGAGAGCGTCCCTCCGCTCAAACACCAATCCACTGGCTATCACTCCACTGCTTCTTGCGATTTGGAATGCTTTAAGATGTTGCTTTCAAAGTTGTAGATCTCTAGTACAGTCAGGCTTTAAGCTGTTATACTTTGTTTGTGAAGTAAGACCTAACTGATTAATTATGGGGATTAATAACGGGCAGGGGCAAGCGAGGGGAGGAGGACAATGAAAGGGGCAGCTTGTAGGGAAGGACAAGGGAACTACTATTTGTTGAACACCTACTATGTGCGGGCACTGTGCTAGACCCTTTATACATTTGTGGTTTCTAAATCCCCACGAGAACATTGAAAGATGGATACAATTAGCCCTGTTTACGGATGAGGAAACTGAGGCTTAAAGAAGGTGACAACTTGCCAGGCATCTCTCTGGAGGTGGCAGTGCTGGCATTCCCACCTGACACTTGACACAGAGGATGCTTGCTCCACTATGGCGTGAGGATGCTCCAAGACACAACTTCCCATTCCCACCTGTGGTCTGGCCTGGGGCCACCCTTCCCTCCAAGTCTCCTTGGAGGAGCCAGGACAGGGAGTAGGGAGGTGGTTCACTGGCTCCAAGAAGTGAACTAAACAAGGGAGGGGTTAGGTGTTTCATTTCTCCCCTAGGTCTCTGTCCCCTGCTTCCAAAGCAGCTCCATATAGACATGATGTAAATAGAAACAGCATGAGCTTGCTGAGGAAGCTAACCTCAAACAAGACCTCTAGACTCCCCTTCTACCCAGACTGCTGACTAAGCCCCTCCTATATAGAAAATTGGAAACCTCTGATTTACAAAATTATATGTTAATGTCTCTTAGACTGAACGCTCCCTGAGAATAGAAGTTGTATCTGCTCAACTTTGCACTGCATGTGACAGGCCACGTGCAGTGCCTGACCTATAAAAATTTCCTAATAAATATTGGTGAAATGAATGAATGAAGATGGATCTGTGCCTTCTTCAGCTTTAACCCAAAAAAGCCTGAAATCACTCACTGTGGGCTTCCAGGGCCCTTCCCTCTAGACTTTCCATCCCACGAAAGAAATGTCCTTGCATCTCTCTAAGAGCTTCTAGAGCATTCTGTACCCACCTGAGCCAAGCAAAGACTGTAACATCCTCAGTACACCAATAAAACCACCAAGGCATGCTCCCCCAGCAAAAAAGGAGACAAGTATGGGCCCAAAAATAGCTGATATCAAATGTATCTGTGCAAACTCAACTGCTATTTCTTGGCGGACATGGTGAGAGCGTCTCTCTCCCTCTCAGGAAAGGTCTGGGTACAGGAACTCAGAGAAGCCCCAACGGCTTAGACTGGAAGGGGGCCATCCATAATTTATCGCTTATCTGAACTAAGAGCTGGTCTCGGACAGGCTGAAGTCATTAGCCGAGCAGGCTTAGGCAGGAGGAACCTCTAAGTACCTGGCACAGAGAGTCCGGAAGGGGCAAGCACCGGCATGGGGAACTCCTAAATCTCTGAGCTGAAATTGCTCCGGCAGAAAAACTCGGTGCTCAGGGCCGCCCTTCCCTCCCACCTCCTGGGAGCAACATGTGCCCTTTTGGAAAAAAAAATAAAAATGGCACAGATAAAAATCACATCCATTTACTGCAGTGTCTTTTCCATAGTTGTAAAAGAAAGGCCTTTATCATCCCCTGAATTAGATCTGTGATTTTTTGAATGACATGTATAATAATTAGACTGGGAAGATGTGCTGTTAATCCATTTAAAGGTGTAAAGAAGTCCATTTAATGAACATTAGAGTCACATTAGACTTGGAAACATCCAACTCTTTTGTTGAATAAAAATAAGTTCAATGAGATTAACTTCTCTTAGTTGGTTTTAAAGAATAATCAAACGTCTCCCTGTGGTAGTGCGCTGTGCCTCCTCGCATGGGTTCTGCATACCAATGTCTGCCAACCCACAGGGCCAATAATAAGGCCGGGGAATAAGGCCACTGGACCTCACATTTCAGTTAAATAATTACAAATTAAAGAAGATCATTCCTAGTTTCTACAGTATACAGTGATAAGAGGCCAAACTCCTTGAACTTGTAATTATGTAACAGAAATGTTAATCTAGTTTGCTGTTCTCTCCTGCTGTAGTACACTTACTCTTGCAATTACCAAGTTTACTGCTTGGCACATAGACAGTTCTACTGGGAGGCCTATATTTGATCTTGTCAGGTCTTGACCACACGGAGTGATGGATTCTGTTTTCAAATCTCATGCTGTTTCGCTTCCTCAGATGAGGCTGCCTTTGTGTGTGCTGAATGGGAGTAAGTGCCCTGCATGGCCACTATCCGCTCTGATAAATCAGAATCCGGATGTCCTGGTCAACTCCAGGGGCTATTTAAAAGAGCCAGACTTTAAAGTAGACATGGACAAGTGTGGAATAATCCCAGATTTGATGAAAAGGAGATGCTAACCCCCGGTTGCTAGACTGGCTATTTCCTTTCTGCTGAAATTTCCCACTGTGGGCCCAGAGTTTATCCATGTCACACCCTGAAGATGGGATTGGTCAGATTTAATCTACTAATTAGCCTCTTCTCCCGCAGGCATCTGACTTACTCCCCTCTTTTTAGGGCAGGAATGTATATATTACCTTCTACATTCCCTCCCTCTCTCATCTGCAATTGCTAAGAATTTTAAAACAAGCAAACAACTGAGATGTGTAACATGCTGCATTAGATTTCAGAAAGCAAAGGGTATAGACTTCCTTTTATTCATGAGCAAGGAAAGACAAGGATCAGAGGAGCTGCGTTAAATGTGAAATTAGAGAGTTGGCTTGGGAAGAGTGTGTCAACCCCGCATCCGGTCTCCGCCCTCTGCCTAATGCCTCCTGCTAACCAGCGACAGTGATGGATGGCTGGAGATTGTCTAAGCCAAACTGCTAACCAACACTGTGTTAGAGCTTTTTGTAGTTTAGGAAACAAAGCTGATAAGATCAAGAGGCAGCATAATCCTGGCTAATGTAGTGGAATCTGTCTTGTACAGCGTAATGGGGCATTATGCCGACATCACACCTTACACACCAGCCACAATATTTGTAGGAGTGGAAAAGAAAACTTACTGCAGTTGAAAAGAAGTTTGGTTTTTAAAATAATAATAATAACAATGTGATGTGCCTTCCAGAGGCCAGGTAGTGTCTACCCTTGATTAGCTAAGACTAACTCAGAACTTCAGCCTGGAGACCCAACGGGCATTTATAGTTTCACTTTTCCCTTCTTTTGTGCCCTGGTTCATTTTCAGTCCTCAGAGATGAACGTCCAAGAGGGACAGAACAGGGAGAACTTGTTTCTGAAAGGTCACAATCAGATCATCACCTTTCACTGGCTTGCAGACAGGAGAAAGGGGAATAATGCCTCGGGCCTTCAAACCCCCTCAGAAAGGAGGTGGAAGAACATTGTGTTTTGTTATTTGTTGCTATCACTTTTCTTTATCCTGAGGTTATTTTCATGTTTACAGTACATAAGGCATGTACTAGGTAAGAAGGGCATATGTTTGGTTTCCAAGTGAACTACAAAGGCAAAAGCAGAGGAACACTTGTATCCAATTCTGGAACTAACTGTCCCAGGGTAAAAGACGGTTCTTTCTGGTACCTGTCTGGGTTTTTTGTGTGTAGAAAATGATTTAGTGGTCTAGGTAGCCCAGGAATATCCATCATGCGTGTGACGGTTGCTAGTATCACCAAAGTTTGAAGCTATTCTGTAACCGTCTTAATCAGCCTGAAATTCAAAATTACACTTCAGTAAAGAATATCGACAAGATCCTAAAAAAAAAAAGAAAGAAAAGGCGTACACAGTAGTATCTATTCATATGCAGAAAAAGTGTCAAAATGGTTTTATCTCAGACAGCTCCAAAGCAACCGTCCTTTCCCCCCTTTCGCTGAAAGCATCATTTAAATGTGAATACATGTAAAGGGGTTAGGTTATTAGATTTTGTTCTGATTGCACAAATAATTATAATACTTGGGTCAGATTAGAAACTGCTGCAGATCGTTTCTCTATGGGATAAAAATCGTATAAAAATTCAACAAATGTAGAGGAGACTAAAAATAATTTGTCAGTATGCTGCCCCAAACTTGCCCAAAGGTAATTATCATTGCTTATAAATACATGTTTGAGGTTTGCTTGAATACGTTTTTTGTAAAAAAGAGAGAAGTTATTATCTTGAAAGGAACTAAGTAGCTCCTAGAAATCACTATCATGGTCTGGAGTGAACTAATCACTTTATCCTCATCCCTGAACACATTTATACACCTCCTAATTCTTCACCTAATTAGAGGGAAATGCAGAGCTGTCCTGGTCAGGGAGGTAGGGATTAGGGTTAAGAAAACACTTGTATTTGGAACCCCCTACCTCCCCTGGTCAGTGTGAAAGATTCTCAAAGAATCTCCCAGCCTAGCTAATCCATGACCCTCAGCAGGGAGGAAGTGTTAACAATTTAGTTTAAAACTCACACTCTCAGACAAATGCATCAAAAACGGCTTTTCTCCTTTGATTTGTAGGTATTAGTTGTTTTTCCAGGCCCCATTAAGGACTCTTCATCCTGTACGGCAAGGGGCATTAAGCCCTAGCAAGTTAGAGTTATTCCCAGCTCTGTGTTATTCAAAGGCAATTTACACTAATTATTGAGTCCACAGCATTACCCATATTAGCGGAATAAACCATCTCAGCAGGTAAAAGTACTTTTGAAATGTTAATTTATTACTAAGGTGTAAAAATGTCCTTGAATTAAAATAAAGTAAAAAAAAATGATAGCAAGTTTAAAGGATGGGACTGAGACATTCTGTACCCCTTTTTTTATTTGTCCCAGCTCCTTCATAATTGTCTTTTGAAAGTTCAGGTAGTCAAGGCAAATCGCAATGCATTCTCTGACATTATGGTTAATTCAAAGACCTTGCCTAGGTTGGTGCATTTTTCTATCCAGTTTTTACAAGGGAAGTCAAGTGAATCCTGTGGCCCGGCTGCATTCAGAAGCAGTGATATGATTTTATGCCTTACAAAATCCGCTCATGGGTGTTGGTCGCCATTTCTTAGTTACTGACATTTTCAAAAGCCTCTTTGATATTCCATTGCTTCTTCCAGAACAGCCTCTCTGGGCTGGAAGAGGAAGCAAGTCAGCATCAACAGCTGCCCCAGTAGGGATGGACTCACATGCTACATTTTCCAGGGTATCCCAGGCACAGAAAAAAAATCTCATCATGATGTCAGAGGCTCTGGTTTGCTCTCTGGCCCTGACTCTCTCCCTTTTAAAGTGAGTGGTGAGAGAAGGGGTGGGGAAGAAGGTACCTGGAATTAGACTCTGCCATATTGGGAGAGAACATAGTGCTCAGAAAAGATCCACCAGCGAGGTTCTCCCCATTACAGGAAGTGCCAACAGCGGCCCCTCCTGGTGACTTAAACAAATCACAGGCTCCCAACTGCAGCTAGTTGTCAGCAAAGACTACTTTCATGTGCATCTGGCATTCATTCATTCTACCAGCATTTATACACAAATATACAAGAAACAATCTCTCCCCTGCAGCTACTCAGAAGACAAAAAGGATGATGAACTTGTAAAGCTGTAACAGAGGCATGAGGACGGGCTGGGAGAGAAAGAGATCCATGAAAAGAGAGATCCACACTGTTCAACAAATGTGGGACGCTGTTTGCAAAAGTGAAATAAAAATTCACTGAGCAGAGGGAGAGAGAATCCAAAACTGAAAAAAGAGCAGGGCCCTGAGACACAATAGCATAGCACAGGCCAAGACCTGAAAGGTGGGTGGGATGCCCAGGTTGTCCAGAGCTACAAGAAAATGAAGGGGAAAGAGTGGGAGACAAAACTGGAAAGGTGGGCAAGAGCCCATTTGGTTACCCTGGGAAATGCACTGCAACTTCCCATAGACTAGAAGTCTCCAAACTTTTTTGATCATGAACCCCCATCCCTAAAATAGGATTTGATCATCGCCAGTATATATATATTGATAAATAAATTATATACCTATACAGACTTCAATCCATTATAGTATTAGTAATGCTTTTTTTTTAATAAGAACACGTTAATAAAAGTTCTAGTATTCTCCTTCCTCATCCCAATGGATTGTTGATAGCGTCAAATGCCCCAAAGTTGATGGCCCCAGAGATTCTTCCCGTCCATCTCAATAAAGTATATGTGCTTCTACTTCCTAAAGCAACCAGAAGCTTGATCACTTGCCCAGCGTTCTTACCCAACTAGGTCAAGAAACAGGTGAAGTGCATTTGCAGCAGGAGGTAAGGGAGTCCCAATCAATGGATTGGCAGATGTGCTCTTAACATTCCACGAGGGAAACTTAACTCTGCACCTCCTAACATACTCACCCTCCTGCTGTGGAGTGAATGCATTTATGACCCATAAATCAGCACACCCAAGAGCACATACTATAGATTCTGTAGTCTAGAGCACAGCCAAAAACACATAAAGAGCACCCACAGGTTAAATTGAAGATTAAAGAATAACAAGAATAAGTTGTAGCATAAGTAAAAGAAGATAGAGGCGACTGTGGAGCTGGAAGCTAATTTGTGCTTTCTGATTGTCTATTAAATGCAGTTTTCCAGAGGTTCTTTATGAACCACTCTCACACACAACACACAGACACATACACACACACCTTAACATTAATTACTACCCAAGCATTTCTAGAGTGATTAGGAACCCATATTGGATGTACACAAGACACAATATAGAGCAGGTACTGCTAGAAGCCATGAATTACAGTGACACCTCTCATTGCAAAACTTTGCCCTAAAATAGGATTTGGAATTAGGTCATTGGAAACAGTGTGCTCCCTCAGATTCTCGAAATGGCTAACAGTGCTGGGATGCTTCATGCTGCCCCAGTCTATCCATGCATCCATCCATCCACCCGTTTTTATTGTTACTGAATGTCTATGATATTGGTCACTACACAGTCATAATTGGAAGGAATATAATTTCACCCAGAATTTAAATGATACTTACCAGACAATAGTAGAAGATGGAATATCTTAAATGAGTGTACAAAATGACTGTATTCAGGTAGAAACCAAATTCCTGATCAGTGCTCTTTTCACATCAGAGTTCAAATGCCTTTTTAAGTCACATTGTCACTTACATACATTTCTACTTGGAGAATGTGGTAAAATTTTTATTATTTGGAAATGATAACCCAGATGCTATCTGAACTAGCTCTCCCCTTTATTTCTCTTTTTTAGAAACTTTTTTTTTATAGGTAACCTAACCAAGTACTGTATAAATAGGTTGGGGTTAAGGAGAATGTTGAAAATACTTAAGAGAACAAATTGCTTCCAATAGTTTTGTAATATACTTTTGCCTGCAATGAATGGATATGAAATCACCAACCAACTGATTTAATCATGTCTCCTAAAGACCTTTAGAGTCACAGCCCAGCTTTAATTACAGAATGCCGGTGGAAGTACGAACAGTACATTCCCATAAAATTTTCTATGGTTCAAAGTATTCACTAGCTAATCTGGCTGCCCCTTCACCACCACCACCATTTAGTTTGAATTAATGAGGATAGATTCCCTAATGAAAGCCAGGAATTTTCTTCATTCTGATGAGACAATACAGTCATGGGGAGTAGCTCTATAACATAATTTCCATGGCATATGCTGGAAGCTGGAAGTACTAAAGGTGATGATGCCTGGCTCAAGGCTTATGATCAGAGGGGGGTGAAATTGAGTTAGAACTGAGAGTTTTTTGCTTTAAAAAGCATAAAGAAGCAGCATTTTTTTATATTGAAAGAAGTATTGAAAAATGTACCATGAAATTAAAGCCCTGAAAATCTTTAAGGCATCTTTCATTATCAATACAAAACCAGAAGCTTTGTAGGCAGGAATCAAAGCACAGGTACTCAAAATATAATGTTGGCTGATAAAGATTGTATTTACAGCATATACTTTCTATACATAATGCATACATGTACACCTTTAAAATGGCCTCAGTTGATAACCACATAGAACTTCTATGAAACTATATAAAATGGATTTACTGGCTATTGTGTCCCGAAAGTTCATTCGCATAGCGAGGCAGCACAAGTCAGTCAAAGGCTTGGAGTCCTGTGTCTCAGACGCCCGAACCTGGCTCCCTCACTAGCCATTAGCTTGGCTGGAAAATAAAGGTTTGATTGGCTTGGCCCCCAAGGGCTCTGTCAGTACTAAAAATGTCAAACTCCATATAGGAAAAATTTGATACAGCCATCAAAGAAGAAAGCGGTGTATGAAAGCAAGTGTTTCCAAAAATAGACATACAAAGAATTTTTTTTTATTTGGATTAAAGACGGGGAAACATAGTTTTGCTTAAAGCACACAGACAGACACACAAACACACACAGGCTTATCTCATGTACATTTTGTAGGATCCAAGAATGTTTTCCCAAGTTGGATAAAGTGCGTCTGTGCAGGCATTCAGGTCATATTGTGTTTGTCCTTTCTGCACAGGGCCACTGGCTCTAGACAGCCCTGAATTCTAATTACTACAAGTCTAGCTGAATCAGTGGGTGCAGGAAGAAAGACTAGAAATGAAGGAAGAAAATGAGATGTTAGCATGAATGCCTATCACAGTGTATCTATTCATCTGCATAATATTAATGATACCAAATATGCAAACAGATGTTTCTCTCATCAAATTGTATATGCAGATACTACGGGTAGGAGTGGTAGTGTTGTCTTGGGGTTGAGAGATCGTCGAGGGTAATTAAAGGTTAATCCAGTTTTCAGTTCACAGACTACATGACAAGAGTGGTTATAAAGAAAAATTGTCACTTAACCTTCAATTCATTACCAATGACACATGGATTTTCTACTAAAATAACATAAACATATATGCACTTATCATTACTCCCCCCAGCACATCTGCAGTGGTTGATCGCTAGCGACCATTGACAAAGGTTTCTGAGTTGAGCAAAGTTGATTGTTGTTATGCGGAGCATTAATAAGAAACATTTTATTTATTTCCTCAAACAGTGTTATAATCCCTAATTTTTAATAGAAAAATCTGAAATACTTATGACATTACTTCTTGAATATAATTTAAAGCATTGTTTTGAGATTCTGACTGGGAGATATTAGAAGCACTGACTTGACCACAATTGCAAGATCTCACATTGTTTCTTACTGGGTGAACTGAAAATGGTAAACGGTTTGGGGACATTTTTTAGACGGAAATGTTTAACTCGCCAGCTGGGGTATTTTCACTTCCTGTTTTGAGGAGGGGGGGGGGAATTCAGCAATTAAAGTAAGAAAGTTCCAAATTGGTAAGTCGGTAAGAAATGCAAGGTCAGTACAAACTATGCATTTGCAGGACGAGTTGAAGAAAAGGAGAGAGAAGAGGTTTCCCTGCATCTGTGGAATAATAAAGAGGATTTATTTCCTGATCAATAGTCACAAAGAGCTTGCCTTTGGTTTAGTGGGAATCGGGGTTCTGAAAGGGTAATCTCTTCTCTCCCCTTTACTTCTTTAGTCCTTGATTCTACAAGTGCACAGCTATTCACTCAGTGTAAAGACCCACGCAAAGCCAGCAAGTGGAATACCTGAGGTCTCCATGCTCCTATAAATTAAAAGTGTGCCATCTACTCAGAGTATTTGAGATGCCATTCAAAATGAAATCAAAAGTCTCATGGACATACAGATCCCTAACATTTAATCCTTATTATGTGTTGAAGATTTTTTTAGCCAAACCCAGATTTAATTTTAGTTCTCGTGCCACCAGATATATCAAAGCTCCTTTCAAAGTTCTAATCCTACGTTAAATCTAAATCAAGCCTTGAATATAAAATTAAAGATCCTTTTTGTTCCTATTTTCTCATAAGACATCATGCTTGTTTAAGAACCTAAAAATTATATTGGGAAAACAGTATATTTCTCAAGAAAATTATGTTTAACTTGCCCAGAGCATCTTTTCTCATAAAATTTTTAACAATACTCACTTATTGGCAAATCCTGAACAGAAGGTAGTTACCATAATTCTAAAGGGAGGAGGGAGACATGTTATAATCCAGCTTTGCCTTGGTTTGGTTTGGTTCAGTGTGCACAACACCAAGCAAATTTAACTTCTCTTCCCTCTGCTACTTCATTCGTTGATTTTTTTCTTTCTTCTCGCTTTCTTTCCCCCCCATCTTTGCCAAAGTATTGGGTGTCTGACCAAGAGGTGGGTCAGCTAGGTTTGCGAGCAGGGCGGCCCATCCAAAACCAGTCCTAGTAACAGAAGGGACCTGATAGAATCATCCTTGTGCTTGCCTAGATATCTTAGCAGAAGAGAAGGAACAGGGTGTCCCAGGTCTGAGTTTAAATGGACAAAGAATGGTTATGGCACTGCCTGAGTTACTAGCACAGAATACATGCATTTTCCCCTGGGTACCTACTTACAAGGCCTGTCCTCTCCTAGCTAATTCTGTGTAACATTTGGAGATCTCCAACCCTACTCTCAGGAGTCTCTTTTGAAATAACATGGCCCTGTGCTTCTCTATTTGTTAAGTAATTGAGATGTAATGGTGATTATTACATACTAAGAAGAAGCCAAATTCCCCTAGCACCAAGCAGCCCCCATTAGACGTGTAAGGCTCAGAATAGCTTGTAGGTGATATTGAGGTTAAATCTGGGGAGCTAAACTTTAATCAGAGAACTTTAGACGGGGCCAGACAGTTTGTTTTACTCAATACAATGGAAACACACCTCCTGCAGTGTGGCGGCCCTTGGTTCTGAGTGGTTCCTGGCCCTTCTCTCCCAGCACCCTAAAAATACAAGGGCTGCACATGGTTGATGCAGGCCATCAGTGACCTGACCCTCCTTCGGACTCACTCTCACGTCCATTTCGGCTCAGCTTGATAGGGTGTGATGGACCTGCCACATCTGGAGCTCAGCAGGGCCAAACATGAGGAAAAGCAATGACACTGGAACAACCCAGAGGAGGCGGCCAGTCCAAGAGGCAGGAGCGTGAGTAGAGGCCGCTGCGCCATCAGCAAAGCCACTCAGCCGCTTTGAGCTTCAACACCTTGTCTTGCAAGAGAAGAAATAATAGTACTGGTCCCAGAAGACAGCTGAGATGACAGTATCATAAATACATGAAGTGCCAAGCACCCAACACCAACGAGCCAAAATGACCCTGACAAAATTAACATTACCCTGAAACAGTGGTATCCTAGGCCCCCTGGGAACAGACCCACTCAGAGGATGTCTCCCCATGTTCCTACCCTGGCTGCTGCTTTCTCTCTCTGGAATAGGGCTGGGTTTCCCTCTGCTCAGAGAAATCAGCTGAGCATCTCCTCAGATTTCAGGGGTGGCCCCCAGACATCTCTTTTGACAGCTTCCTGTGGTGCTTACCCTGGCCTCCTTTAAGTGACTGAGTTGCATGAAGAGATTGCATGCAACCCTTCATGCAATCAGAGGGCCACAGGTAAGTCAGAGCTTTAGATGGAATCACACAGGATGTCACCTGCAAGCCAATGGTGAGGTGGGCTCTGGGACATTTGAGATAGAGACGCAAGTGCCGTACATGCCCCAAGCCCAACCAAATGTGTAGTGTCATCAGCAAAACAGGGGTTCTCTGGGGAAATGCGGGGACTCTGGGTGCCAGAACCCATCTTCAAATGCCCCTCACCCGTGCAGAGGTGGAACACCATTCATTTCTCTAATTCTCAATGTCCTCACCTATAACATGCTGGTTTTAGTTCCCCATGTCAAAGGATGGTACGGATCGAATACCAAAAAAGAAACACTTTGTCAAGTGTCAAAACCTTCAGAGCTAGAGGGGTTTGCAGTGTTTGCATACAACTTCCCATCCCGGGGTCCTGCACCATAATCAGAACACTGTGCCCACATCACACCACTCTTCTTAACCCTAATGGTTTGTTAATTTAACTCATTAGGGGCTCTTAACACTTGAAAGGGTGTTTAAAAAACACAAACCAACAATTAGTCTTTGGAGACCAAAGAATAAAATCCAAGCATAATGTATCACTTTTCCTGGCTCAACAAACACCATTTTGATGTGCTAATGGCCCCTTGTGAAGGCAGTAATTTTCAGATAAAGAAAGCCACCAGGCCAAAGGCAAGCCCTCCACGAGGACATGGCTGCCCTTCCCTGAGAGTCAGCCAGGAATACACATGAATCCAGCATCACTTATAAATGAGTAACATAAAAATCAAGTAATATGCGTGATATAAAAGGTACCATCAAGAAATAAGTGTCAAAATGGAGAGTTTAAAAAGCACGGATCCAGGAACCAGAAGACAAGGATTTGAGTTCAGCTTCTGAACCCCATTCGCTCTGTGAACTAAGAAAATAATGTCAACACTTTAAAGCAGCATATGCAACAATCACAACTGATCTGACCTTCACTGATCCTCGTTTCTCATCTGTAAAATGGGGCAATATTTCTTCCTGCCTCCCTCACAGTATGGTGAGGAATGTGGTTTAATGTGGGTGAATTATAAATCGTTATTTAAAATTGGAAGGCTTTTTTGATTTAGAGAAACTAATCTTTAGGGTAAGTGACTACAATTGATCCTGCCTCTGGGACTGTCAAGGCAGATACGGGGTCTCAAAGGCGAAGAGAGAAATGGGTCAAGATGTGTGTGAAATGGTCTGCTTTGCTTTACACAATTTTTTTTAAACTGTGGCAAAATACACATAACATAAAATTTACCATTTAAAACATTTTAGAGTACTACAGGTGAGTGGCGCTAAGTGCATTCAAAATATGCAGCCATCTCCACTCTCTAGTTCCAGATCATGTCCATCACCCCAAAGAAACCCTGCCCCCATTACGCAGTCACCCTCCATTCATCTCCTTCCCCAGCCCCGGGAAACCTCTAATCTACTTTCTGCCTCTACAAATTTGCCTATTCTGGAAACTTCACTTTAGTAGAATCATTCGACATGTGGTCCTTTGTGTCTGGCTTCTTGCACTCAGCATGTTTTCAAGGTTCATCCATGTTGTAGCATCCCTCACTACTCTACACAACTTTAAGCTTAGTATTCTTTAAGTTGTATTTTCAAAATACACAGCTGGTAAAAATAATAATCCACCATTTATTGAGCACTTACTATGTGCCAGGCACTGTGTACTTTATATACATTATCTCACATAATCCTTCTCAGATAAGCAGTATTATTATCTCCATTTTACAGAGGAAGAAACTAAGATTCAGAAAGGTTAAGTGACTTGTCCAAGATCACACAGCAGCAATGACGTGGCTAGGGATCCAACCCAGGTTTGTCAGATGCCAGAGCTCTTGCTTTGATCATCTTACCTGGAATTTGCACAGCCCAAGAGGACCAGGCCACAGAGAGCTGGAGTATGGCCAGGAAGACGATCACTGGGACCCCAGTGAACTCGGAGAGGGCCCATAAAGGGAGGCATCAGATAAAAGCTTGGATCACCTCCCAGTCTAGCACACTTCATCCTGGCTGGCACGGGCAATCAGCTGGGAGCCCAGCTGGAGCA
The DNA here is from genome assembly GCA_032199065.1 of Smutsia gigantea. NCBI lineage: Eukaryota > Metazoa > Chordata > Mammalia > Pholidota > Manidae > Smutsia > Smutsia gigantea. The sequence continues at coordinate 18,990 of JAVSCE010018468.1, read as the reverse complement.
CAAACCTCACCCCTCTTCCCCAGGCATGGCCACAGGGCCTGCCAGACCCCTACCCCACATTCCTGCATTTGACTGTCTTCTTTTTGAACTCAGCATGGCAGAGAGCGGCACTTGGACCATTTACATGTTCTAGTCCTGTGTCCGGGGACCCTCTGAGATCTAGGCATGGCTGAGCTGATAACATCTTCGCCCTGGAAAAGTATCCTGTCCTTGGCTAAATACCTGTCAGTGTTGTGTTGCCCAAACACTATCACTAAAAATCTGCAGACCCGAGAACTAGGCCTAATTATGTGACTTGAAAAAATACGTAAAGCCCCAAGAGTTACAGGAGTCTTAGGGGCTATAGCTGGGGACTCAGGTAGTGTTCACCAGGACCCTTGGAGCAAGAAAGAACTGATGCTTCAGTCAGTCAGAAATCAGTGCTAAGCGCTCAGCATGAGATGCCGTCTGCCGGCATCTCCCTTATCGTGGGCTGGATCTGGATGCGGGTGAAAGTCAGCCTCATCTTCAGCCATCACCTCGTTATTCTTTAGCCTACCCAACTCTAATTAATTTAGGTGATGCTGACAGAAGGTGGTACCAAGTGTACAGAGCCTGGAATTAGGAATAAAAGCATCCTGATTTGAATCTGAGCCCCACCAGTAAGTAAATGTGGCGAGACTTTCTCGCAGATGTTCCAGCTTCAAATGGGCTTGAGGAAGGGATCTGGGGCTGTGCACCGTGCCTATCTTCCACGAGAGTGGCAGCCCAGCTTCTGGCGAGGACATTCTGCTCCAGTGCCTCATGGTGGGACTTTCTTAACTTGTCATTGAGGAGGACAACAGGACGTCCTTTACTCACTCGCTGGAAGCTCTGGGCACATGTGCTTCCCAACTTCCTGGAGACCCAATTCCTGCACCCACGAAACAAGGATCACCATCCCTCCCACCCAGCACCGTTGGGAAGGCTGAGTGCCATAGCTTAGCATGCTGCACTGCGTGTGGAGCAGGAGGAGTCCAGGAAATGCTAGTTCTCTTCTCTTCCTCTTGAGGGCTCAAAAAGAGAAAGCACATCTTGATGTTATTTTATTCAGTCTGGCCAAATGATTTAAAGAATTGACCCCAATATAAGAACAACAAAAAAGCAAATCATGTGCCCATAAGCACCAATTTCTGAACTGGTAGCAGAGGGAGGGGGGTTGGTGCAAAGTGTGGTTGGAAGAAAGGGAGAAAGACGTTCCAGTTTCAGTGGCATTTCAATAAGTCACCTTCTTTAAGTGTGTGGGGTCAGGGGGAGACCACTGGATTGTGTTTAGCCTGTCTGTCCAGGGTTTATTTGTGACAAAGAACATGAGTGATTGAAGGGTGTTGACTTACGACAAACTAAGGTCCTAATTCCAGGGACATTAAGCAAAAACTTAACATTTAACTTTAAATCATGACCTGTAATTATCTTCCATTTCATATATCAATCTTTGAGTTGCAAGAGAGACACAGACTTCAATTCACTGAAGTTGCAATTAAGCTTGAAGTTCTGTCTCCTGTCCAACTTCATTCCTGTTTCCATGAAATCTACACAGAGTCAGGAGAAACTGGAGGAAAGAGGCTGGGATCTGGAGTAAAACCACCTGGGTTTGAATCTTGATTCTAACACTCTGCGTGACCTGAGTAAATCACTTAACTGCTCTGAGCCTTAGTTTCTTCATCCATAAATGGGGCAATAAAAATACCTCCCAAGATTATTTTAGGGCTCAAATGAGGAAAAGGATGTCCCAGTTCTGTGCTTCAAGCAGTGTTCCCCCTGAGGAGTTTCTGAGCCCAGCCCCCACTTCGGAGCCCAGAGCACTCTGCAGGGGCCACTGGTGGGTGGGGGAGGGGGCGGGGGAGGTGGCAAAGAGCAGAACTTGGCACAGGAGGGTCTCAATGTCCAAAAATATATTGTTTTCAGAATTGCTCCCCGGAAATGGGGTGTGTGTGTGGATAAAATTTGTCAACAAAATCTTTACTAAAGATGGAACTTTTGCACATCTAACTGCAGAATTTTGCAAAACAAAACAGAAGATATCTTGCCTGCCTCCAGGCATATCCGAGGGGATTAATTTGTCACTCTTCAAAAACAACTCTGGAGGGATACCCTCTTTGATTCTCTATTCTCACCTTAATTAGTAGTAGAAGGAATACTGAACACACTCGGTGTAGGAGAAATTAGGAGAAATCAATCTGCGGTCCCTCTCCAGCGGGAGAGGCAAGGAGTGGAGCGAGGAGCCACTGTGCCCCCAAGGAGGCCAGGCAGGCCTGTAGTCACTGGCTTCCCTCCCAGCCTCCACGAGGACAGCCAGGAGTCATTATTTGGTAGAGAAGCTCTGTAGATTGTTTATAAAAATACTTCTTTTAAGCCTAACCCCAAATGACAAATGCTTTTGAAAGTCAAACAGAGACATAGTTGATTTATTCTTTTTTAGTGATTATGCAGGAAGTTGGCTCTGTTGCAACCAGATCCCAAGTCAGACGCCAGAATCTGACGGTATTGTTAAGGTCAAACACTGAATACTATTTATATTTTTAGTAGTGGCCTGGCTGATTTGTCCTGATCAAAATCGTTGAAGGTGTTTTCGTTTCAGATCTGTAAGTGTTTATCCTAAGTGATGGCTTTTTAATGGAATTTTTTTTTTTGAGTAGGGTTTAGATTTGCTCCTATCGTTTGGTGTTGCTCAGATTCAATGATTTTCCTTTAAAACATTTAAGTATGTTCATCAATATTTGTCTTTCAAAAAAATCCAATTAATAGTATGTGTTTTACTGGCTAGAGAGGGCATTGCCTGTCACTCAGCTGGGCACAGGCCATCTCTGCAAGTTGGGTGGGTCCCTTAGTCTCTGAGGGAGCAGATCTGTGTAAGGTAGAGTGCAGATGAGACATCCAAGTGTCCCCCACTTTTCCCGGGGGCCCTACCACACAGCTCCAGAAGCTGTTGTTGTGTTGCCTGCTTATTTAAGGTAATTACAGCATGTGTTTCTTTCCTGCTGGCTCTGTTGAGGCAGAAAATACTTCATCCTTTACTCCAGTCATGAGAATAAAGCAAAAAATCTGGAACATAAACACCATTTTTTCTTTATATTCAAAGGTCGGGCTCAGGGTGAGTTTGTGAATAATAAACCGAAGTTGGCAAACAAGCTAGTAAGTATGAAGATGCTGGGAGAGAAGTCCTGCCGGGGCCTGGAGCTGAGGGGTGCCCGGGGCTTTTGTCCCCCTGTTGGTAAATAACAGCCCTTTATTTACATACTGTTGTTTCGATTTCAAAAGACAGGCAAAACCCTGGTAGTTTCTGCAGTTGCTTTACATGGAAAGGGCTATATACGTGAATTTTTAAAGAGATTTCACCCTAATTAAATCTAGGCAGAGAGTGCCGTGGGCAAGTGGGCCTGAGGTTGCCAGGGGTAAAGGGGGCACCCAGGCTCAGAGGAATCCCAGGGCCAGGCGTCTTTTGGTTTAAGATGACGACTTTGAACTCTCCATTTCAAAACCTGAATTTCTCCTCCTTGCGGTTAGGAAAAGCATCGGAGGCACAGCATCTCCATTCAAACTCTCCAGACTTTAAACGTTTTCCATTTTAAGCTGTAGCAATGAAAACCTCTGGTAATGAGTTCCCTGCCCCCTGACAGAAGTCCTGCATCCAATTTGTACACCGTCCTAGTGAAATGGTTTACAAGCCTGAGAGGAAAAAAATCTAAAGGAATGCCCTAGAGAAGGAATGAAGTGCTATCATTGAAATCTTTATTTATGGTTAGAAAAAGAGCTAAAACATTACCTCAGAATGCAAGATTAAACATCAGTTGGATATAAGGTAAATCTATTCTGGTGGTGAAACATCAGAAACCCATAATCCTTTCTCAAAGCTCTTTTGTTATTTTAATGTCCAACAAATTATGTTTTTTTTTCCAGAAGAAAAACGCTTCGTTTTGAGAGGTTTCTTTTGCTCGTTAAAGTAATTCCACTGCTTAAAAAAATTTTAATTTTCTGTAACCCTGTCTCCACTGTGCTGGCCAAGGATATGCACAAGGCTAAGGTAATTTTTAGCTTCAAAAGAACTGGGCACAGTGACCACCAAGATCGGCTTCGTGTTGCTATGGCAACAGTAGCCCTAAAAAAATACTTCAGTTAAGCAGGGCATTTTGGGTTGCTAATTTAAAGCTTTTGCCTTTATAATTTTCTTTTTCTTAGAGCGGATGAGTATGAAGGAGTAAACTGCAATACTTAAGTATCTTCTCTCTCTGTATGTCTGCCCTATCAGAGGTGAATGGTTACTTATCTTCTAAATGACTTGTTAAAGAATAATAAGAAATAATGAAGAAAATTGGGCAAATGACAAAAATAAATAAACAAACCTGTTTCTCTGTAGCTCTTCCATGGGAAGCCCCCATGGGAACTCCATGAGAAGAGACCGGGCTGGAGAAGGGCTGTGGCTTCAATGGGCCGACCCTGGCTTGGAGCTGGAGGTAAAGATGAACACTCGCCAGGAATGAAAGCGATGGAGACATTGTCAGTGCCATAACGTGCCTGATGATGAGGTGAAAGCACCTATCAAGCGCTCTATTTTCAAACTATGTCAACTACAAGTTGACCTTTCCTTAATAACTCAAGAGTTGGAGGTCAATCAACAGATTGAGTACTCTACTAAATGCTCAGGGAAAACACACTTGCACTCACTGGAACTTATATTCCAGAGATGGTAGTCAAACAAAAGCCATAACGAGTGATAGATCGATGATAGACAGATAGATGATAGATGGCAAATAGTAGGTCCAAAGGTGATTAAGTACTATGGAAAAAAAAAAAACAGAAGAAGAGTTCCAAGAGCCAGGATGGGATATAATTGAGAATAGGGTGGGCCTCACCAGGTTGGGGACATTTGAGCACGACCTGAAGCAGAAGAGCGGTCAGGTCAGCAGGTCTGGGGAAGCGCATTCCAGGCAGAGGGAACAGCAAATACAAAGCCCTTGATTCAGGAGGCCATAATGAATACTGGTTATTGTTTACTATATTCTACAAAACAACAAACCTCGGGGTTTAGGGAGTTGGTAAGGTTTTGCGCTCCTCCACTAAGTGACCTCAGACTTCAATGCAAAAATCCTTCATTTTCTTATCTTTCCTCCAACTCAGCCCCTCTTCTTCATTGAGTCAATTTTGCCTTGCCCTAGAAATAGCCCTGCCCTCTTCTCATCTGTTAGTTCTAAAGTCATGTGAGTCAGGAAAACAGAAGTCCAAACTAGGTAGACCTCTGGGGTCTAAAGAAGACCAGTGATGCCTGGGATGAGGGTCTGTACTGTGAAGAATCCCAATACTTTAATATACTGTGGGTTTATTTGTCTTTTACACTGTGAATCTCTTCAAGTCAGGGGCTACATGGTATCCCATCTGGATTCTTTAATACCCAGCTAGCACCTGGTATATTGAACAGCATGATACAAATGCAAGAGTCAGATTTTGAGATATCTGCTTTGTCTGTTCAAATACTTTTTCTCTTCCTTCATGGTCCTTATTACTTGTGGATGGAAAGATAAGTGACTGTTAGAGTTAATACAAGCATGTGTGTTTAGAGCATTTTCAAATCCATTATCTCACTTGTATTCTAACAACAACCCACTGAAGTACATATAGAAAGTGCAATTAGCCTCAACTTACAGATGGGCTGGCAGATGTTAAGAAGTGACTCACACCACAGAGACAGGCGGACCCCACTAGGTCTAGGGGTCCTGATTCCAAGTTCACATGAGGCCTGGAGCTACCTCCAGAACGGACAATGATAGCTGGGGCAGCAGAGACTTGGAATGACTCCAGAAACAGGAGAACTGGAGGACAAGCTTAGGTGACAGAGCCACTGTCGAAATGTAAATTATAAGAATTAACTCAAGAATTCACCCGCTAGTTGCAACACGTGTAAAATGTGTCTAGAAATGGGTGTGGAGGGCCATGATGCTCAGGAGTCTCGGGTCCTGAGTGCCGGTCTTGCCTCAACCTCCATACATGCTCCTGGGCCAGCAGTTCCCCTCTCTGAGGTTCAGTTTCCTGGCTGGTGAGAAGAGAACACTGTCCTAGACCAGCTTTCTCAGAGGGCAGTGGGCAAGCAAGACTGCTTCAGAGAGCCTGCAGGAACAAAAGACACCACGGAGGCAAGTCCTGGAGCGTGACTCCCTTTTCTCTTTTCACCCCTCAACTCAGGTACCCAAAGGCTCTGGGACTTGGGTGGGCAGCCGTACCTTGCTAAAATGTGGTAAAGGTGTTTTCCCTGACTTAATTTTTATATTTCCCATCTATTTACAACAGATGATGTTGATTTCTCATCTCTAGTAGGAATGCCAAGATTTCTTTTAAAATACATATATTTAAGTAAATAGTGAATTATTACAAGAAAAAAATTAAACATTAGTAGTGGGACACAGATGTCGCAAAGATTATGAAGGTGGTTTAGGAGTGAGATATGTTAGGGATATAATGAATCAGGGCCTCAAGAACCTCTTGCTTTGAAAAGCAATTGAGAATGGTAGCTATGAGCATGGGCTCTGGGGCCAGACTGGCCAGGATTCCTGGCTCTGCCACTTACACCTTGATAAACTTGGACAGGTTGTGCAATCTCTCTATGCCTCATTTTCCTTATCTGTAAAATGGGAATAATAGTATACCTACCTCACAAGATTGCTACATATCGCACTTAGAAGAGTGCCTGGCTTAGTGTTAACACTATATGTGATCCTGTCATTACAACTTCCAGGGAGTCCTTAATTAGACCACAAACCAAGGGCTTTTGAAGGCAGAGGTGGGCCCCAGTGACCTTGCCCATACTTAAAGACTTACCAGAGCCCATTTGCTCATACATACTGTTGCCTATTCCTGAATACATCTCCCTCCCTCTCCCTGTTGGAAGGTGAGTGAAGCCTTCCATAATTAAGGAGGTGGAGGAGAGAGTCCATCTGGCTCTCCCCTCTATCCACACAGAACGGTATAACAGTGCACAAGTGTTATTTGTCTTCTCATCATTTATGAGATCCCTGCAAAAGTCAGCTGTGAGCCACATGTTAAATCATCTCCTGAGCCAAAAAGCAAGAAAAATAGTAGGATTATAAAGCTAGAGCAACAAAAATAGCAGTGTGCCCATCCACTGTCCTCTCCAGGTTGTTCCCTCCACACTCGCCACCCTGCTCCAAGTCACATTTTGTATTTCTTTGTGAAAAACCCTCTTGGTTTTTCCCACAAAGGTTGGAAATGTGGCCTCTTCTGCCACACCGAAACCTGACTGTGGCCTGAGGGCGTGGCCTGACCTTGCAGTTTCACGCAGAACCTCAGGTGTGTCTCCAACTACAGCTGGTCTACCCTAGACCAGCTCTGCTTGGGGGCAACAGAGGCAGGCAGCCATGAGTTATTTCTGGGAAATCCAGTTGCTTTCTTCTGGTATAAGTTGATGTTCTCCTGGGATCAATGGTACAGGCAGGGCCATTCTGGGCAGGTAGGATTTTCACTTGTAATTTACCGTCCAACACCCATCAAGCACAGGTGCATGAGATGCTCCCCACCTCCTTCACTTCCTGGTGGCAGAGAGCAAGTAACTGTTAACAGACCAGGTCTGAAAGTTTATTTAACTAAGGTTAATTGGTTAATTGTGTCTTTTTCTAATGAGGTGTGAAAAATGCTTAAGGAGCAGCATATACACATCATCAGGAGCCATCCTGAGGATGTTCCTGTGCAGTGGTGGGAAACAGGGAACCAGCTGTCACTGGCACGACATGCAGAGAGCGTCAGTGCGTACATCATGTCCTTTCCAGCAGAGCAGGAGCTCCTGGATTCATGAGTGGCTATTCTTAGTTCAGGAGCAAACAAGCCACCCCCACCTCCCTTGGCTCCCTCTTATTTTTGGTATTTATTTCCTTTCCCACTCCCACAACACAGGTTCAAACCAAGACGTAATGGCAGAATTTAGTATGACCAAGGAGCAGGATAATACAGTGCTTCTAAGTGTGGCTTCTGAAGCCAGACTGCCTGAGTTTCAATCCTCGGTTTTCTACATACTAAGCAAATGGTGTTGGGCAAAGTATTTAAACTCTACGTGCCTCGGTTTCCTTGTCTATAAAATGACAGTAACAGTACCTATCTCACAGGGTTATTGGGAAGATTAAATGAGTTAATGCATGTAAAGCACTTTCCACAGTGTCTGTAATATGGCAAGAACAGGATACATGTTAGCCAAGAATTGGTTACTGGAATAATTCTTCCACTAGGCAAGGATCTAATTCTCTGAGTGTAGCAGCCAGCTTCCAAGGTGGCTCCTGACAGTCAGCTTGTATTGTTCCTCCCACACTGAATAGGGCTGCCTGTGCAACCGATACAACACTAAGGAAAGATGGAGGATGACCTCTGAGGGGAGGTGATAAAAGGCACTGTACCTTCCGCTTTGCACTCTTCAAACAGCCATCGTCTGAAGGCTGGAGGATCCATTGCTGCGATGGCTTCCTCACGTGGCTAGCAAACTGGTGCTGTTTGTAGGCAGTCTCACTTCCTCCCCACATGGGCCTCTCCATAGGGCTGATTGGAGGGTCCTCACAACATGGCAGTTGGCAAGTGAACCAAAGTAAGTGAGCTAAGAGAGCACATCAATATGTGTCCTATCTTATGTTTCATTTTTCTCAAAAGTCTGTATTTTATTAAATTTTATTACAAGTATCAAGCAGAAGCTATCTAAAAACTTCTGTTTCCTTAGAAAAATATTTTTTAAAACAATGATCTTCTGCATCTTCAGACTATGTTCTCCTCTTAAGTGATAGGCCCATCTTTTTTTTTTCCCCTCAGTCATTTGCCCTGTATTCTCTTTCCCTTCCTTCCTTTTTTTCTTCTCTCCTTTCTTTCTTCCTTCTATCTCTTTCTTTCCTCCTCCGATCCTACTCTTCCTCCTTCCTTATCCAGGAATAAAGAAAGGCTCTATCCATGTTTGCTGTTTGCTTCTAAACACAGTAGCTGAACTTTCCCTGGCCCCTTCACTTAACTCTTCTCCTGCTTTCTGATAAGAGAACTTTCTTCCAGAGCTTGCGGGATTCTGGTATCAGCTCCACCGTGTAACAAATCACCCAGATATCAGTGGCTTAAAATATCAATGATTTATTATTGCTCACATCTGTAGTTCTGCTGGGATTTAGCAATCCAGGCTGAGGGCTCTGCTTCAGACATCTTGGCAGCTCTCACTGCAGGTCTGTTGGTTGGTTGGGGCAACTCCACTCGGTATGCCTCCCATCCTCCTTTGACCCCTCATACCTAATGCAAGCATGATCTTACAGTGATGGTGTATGTATCAAATGACAAGTGGAAACGAGAGCTTAGGATCAGAGCTAGCACACTGTCCCTTCACCTAAACATCATTAACCAAAACAAGTCCCATGGCCAAACCCAAACTCAAAGAGCATGAAACTATATTCTGCCATTCTGCTCATGGAGACAGTGGAGGAACTAAAAAAGTCACTAGGAAGGGGTGAACAAAGAAAGGAATAAAGAATGGAATAAAGAACAAAGAAAGGAATGCCTTATGGTGGTTCAAAGATAAACAAGGAACCTGCCTTTAAGGATTCAAGAGAAAGAACTAAAAAGGGATGGTCTGGGGAGAAAGGGACTCAAGGGAGAAGGGGGCCAGACCTGAGGGAGAAGCAGCCCAGCCTAGCTCCACCACTTCTACTTGCTCAAGGCTTCATCCAGTCCTCCGGGAACTGCTCAGGCCTGCTATGTTATCAGGGCCTCTCACAGAGCCAGACCATTCCAAGCTGCTGATTCTTGCTTTCTCCCAGAGTCTTACAAGGAAAAACCACATTGCATCGGTGACTTCCAAGCTAGTCCAACCATGCCACTCAGCACTGTAGGCTGTGACTTCCTGGTAGCTTCACTGTTTTTAACGCAAGTACATGCTCACCAACTAGAACACACGAGCTACTCCTTAATGGGCTTCATTATGGCAATAAGCAGAACTTGTACAGAATAAAAATAGTTTCCCACAGGACACAGCCCAGCCTACATTCTGTATTCTAAGGACTTGGTCTACACTCCCTTTGTGGAGGTTTTATGCTAGAAGGAGTATTAGAGGTTACTTAGTCCATGGATTGGCAAACTTTTCAGTAAAGGGCCAGATAGTACATATTTTAGGTTTTGTGGGCCATAGTTTCGGTTGAATTGCTCAATTCTGCTGTTGTAAAATGAAAGCAGAGACAATATGTGAACAAATTAGTGCAGTCGTGCTTCAAGAAAACTTGACAAAAACAGCTGGCAGGTCAAATTTGGTCCACAGGTTAGGCTGTACCTGGCTGACCTCTGCTGTAGTCTAACCCCCTACATACAGACATGGAAACAGGGACCCAGGCTCCATTCCAGTCATCGCTGAATCTCACACACATCAAACTGTGGCAATGGTCTTTTAGTACCATGCTTCTATGCAGGGCTATGCTCAGGTGGGATGGCCCAGTATTATGCTGAGTGGTTGCTGCCCATGTCTCCCTCGTTGTTAAACATTTTAAATATCACTCCTGCTTTTTTTTTTAATTCAAGACTGAGAGCTCCTTGAGGTTAGAGACCTTAAATAGTCTACCTTATAACCCCAGTGACTCTCCAGCTCAGCCCCTGGTGCATCAGAAGGGCATAGTTGAAATGATGGATGAAGTCCAGAGAGCAGAAGTGACTTGACCAAGGTGTATAGGCTCATCAACAGCAGCTCAGGGACCAGATCCAGGTCAGGACATTGCAATCTCGTGTTAAGACAGTGTCGTCTGCCTTTGGTTAAATATAAAGCTGGCTGAGGGGTAGGAGAATCATAGGAATGCTGGGTAGTGCATCAAGTACCTATGAAAAATCCCTGCAAGTTGGAAGTCCCTGTGGAAAATGCTGCAGGCAGGGGGGGCTTGTCATCAAAGTAGTCCACAGGGAGATGCACACACAAATAGCACTAAGCCCAGTGCTTATCTCCAGTTACTGGATAGATTCAGGAAAAATATGGTTAACTTTTATTTCCCACTTCTCCCTGGCTTGGCTCTCCCCTGCATGTATAATCACACATGCACACACGGAGCTAGATTGTCATTCAAGAGTCCAGTGTCTAGTCCAGTTTCCTTGTCTTGACATTCTTAGAGTAACCCCTCCCTAAACTCCAGGGCTCTCTGCACCTTCCTTAAATTGTGTATTTGTTGTGTGTGTTATTCTAAAAAGAGCATCCACAGCCATTTTTCAGATTATTAAAGAATTCATGATTCCCAAACACTTAACGGTGAGGTGACTTAGGATGCATGTCTTTGATTCACAGCACTGGTGCAGTTGGAGTCAGTTTGAAGCCCATGTGGGACAGCAGAAGAGTGCCTGAATCCTCCACAGGGTGGGGGAAAGCCCTGCCCCTTACAGCGTTTTCCATTCACCACCAATTGAGCATGCTTATTTTACAGCTCTTGGGTGTTCAAACTCGGATTTGCAGACCTCCAGTCGGCTTCAGTCAGGTGGGTTGAATATTTCTGCAAAGTGGTGAAGGAAGCATGAACTTGGAATCCAAACTGTCTGATCCCCAGATCCCCACACCCTGCTGTTCTGTTACTTACTGAACTTCTCTTGGTCCCCTTCTTAACATCTCAGTATCTCAGTTCACCCACCTGTAAAATGGGGAAGAAAAGGCCTACTTCACAGACTTACTGTGAACATTAAACAAGATTTATTTTAAGTGTTCTAGAACAGCACCTGGTAGGTGCTTAACCAGCCAGGCACATAGTAGCTATTTGGCAAACATTTCTTTTCTCTCTCTCTCTCCCCTCCTTTATTTTTTGTATATGTGGCACCTAGAATGAACATTTTGTAATACATCCCCAAGGTTGTTTTCTTTCTTTGTTAACTCGAAATTGAGAAAAGCAAAGCATTGCTCTGTAGCAGATCTGTCACATACCTCCTTCCCTTTCTGGCCTTTGGATAAAGCCAGAAGAGGCAACTATAGGAAAAACTGCAGAATAAACTGCAGGGAAAAAACTGATATCCCATCAGTTACCTTTGTATGAAGTTTGGTTATTTCAGCAGAGTCTTTTGTGTGTTTTTTTGTTGTTTTAAACTAATGTATAAAAGCATATTCATTCCAGGTCACACAATCGTACTCAAAGACATAGTTAGTTTGAAAGGTTTCTTCAACTCATTGCTGAAACTATCTTAGAAGTTTCTCTTTTGGGAATGCCTTCAAGGCCAGCCCATGAATTAGGCACGGCCATTAACAGGCACACTTCAAGCTCACGTGGATGCAGGCATGGATGGTGTAGTAATTCCTTCAGTCTTTCAACATACATTTATGGAGCATTGCCTAGGCACCTTGCCCAGAGCCAGGGGCTGGAGATACAACCGTGAACAACACAGCTACAGTTTTGCTCCCATGGAGCTTTCAGTCCAGTTGGAGAGACAGACACAGAGCAAGGGATCACAGCAGAATATACTGTGTCTTATGATGGAGGTGGTCCAGGATCATGTGAGTGGATGGGACAGGGGCACCCAATTAGGACAAAGAGTCAGGAGGCTCCTGGAGGGAGGGACATCTAATCTGAGTCCTGGAGAATGAGTGGGAGGTAGCTATCTCCCCTGTGATTCCTTAGACCTTGACATTGAGAAGGAGAGTGAAGAGATGTTGAGCAGGCAATTGGATAATAGGGTCTGAGCTCAGAGGAGTGAGGTGGGTTGGGCCATCAGAAGCATCTCAGAGGTAACTGAGGGAATTTTCCCTGTTTCCTTGAGTAAGGGAGACTCAACACCCTGGCCCTCCCCCAACCCAGATCGGATGCTACTGCATGTCTGGAGGCCAGGGCTGGTCTCCCCAAGGCTGGTAGTCTCATGGCCCAGGGAACCGCAGCTGTCCCTCCACTGCCTATCTGCCCCATCTCCCTACCCGGCCCACCAGGTCCAGGAGGTTCACCCAAGAGCTTCATGATTGGGGAACAGAGCCATTCTATGTGGCCCACATACGAGAGTCCGGCCACAAAGCAGAGCCAGATCTGACTACGCTCTAGAAGCCCTTCAATCCTGAGATACTTCTATTGCTCCTCGACTTGAAACAGCACACGAAGAACTTTTGTCTTGAGGGGAATGGGGGCCAAAAAGGTGCAGAGAGTTCTGAATCATCCCTGACATGCAGAGGTTGGAGGATTAGCCTCCAACAGCTGCTGTACAGGAAGCAGGATGACCATATCCACATGCAAACAATCACAGGCCGGTGGTTATTTCTTTCCTTAGGGCTGAATCCAGCTTTGAGAGACAGAGAACTGAAATAAGGGCAGATGAAAAAAACTGGCCTGGCATGAAAGGGAGAGGAAATGCTTTCTTTGCTGGACCATTTCTAGAAAATATGCTGGAAATCTAAAAATATATATTTATATATTTATCTAATAAATATATATTTTAAAAATCAGTCTATATATGACTGTTATATATAGTTATGAGTAACATAAGGGAGTAACCAGGCACAGTCTAAGAAAGGACAGCCAAAGGAGAAAGGAAATAAAAGCACAGAAGTACAGCTGTATGGGGTTATTTAGTAAAGGGGTGGAACTCTACACATAACTGCCCCATGGACATCCCTGTATACAATACAAATCTATCAATGATGATTACAGCAATTATCCAGGCCCATTACAATTCAATTATGTTCAGTTAAATCTAGTTAAGAAGGCAGAGGCATTTGTAACTCATTTTAGAAATATTTCCATAAAATGTTTTAGTATTTTCAATGCTAACTACCCTTAAGTAACCTGGTAACTCACATGTTTTGTTTCACTTCCCAATGATGCAAGACAAACCACATTGTGCTGAAGACATCCTACACAGTTGTAAATGCACTCACTTGTTTACACAACAGGTAGGGTGCCACTTCTGTGCAAAGAATCCCAAGTCCATGAGAAGTACAAAAGGGTGATGGAGAATTAAAGGAGACACAGACAGCTCACTTAACATCATGGAGGCAATGGCTCCAGTAATGGCTGCGGAGCATCTGATGTCAAGCATTGAGAGAGGCCCCGTAGAAGAATGGGGGGAATGTCCAAGGCCCAGGAATGTGGAGGGCACTTCCACATGAGAGTGTGGTTTGGTGTAACCAGAAGAAAGACGTTAAGGGGTAGATTATGAGTGATGGAGGAAGATGTGTGGACGTTCTCAGCAATAAAGATTTTTTACTTTCATTTATAGACTGTGAGACATCGTTGAAAGTGTGATATGGTCAGACCTGTGCCTTTGAAAGAATGTGCTAGATGCAATATGTAGGCAGAGATACCAGAGAGAGCAAGACACAATAAGAGACTATTGAAATAGTTTGATTAAAAACTAATGAAAGGGGTCGTGCAAAGGCTTGTGCATGAATTTTCACAGCAGCTTTAGTCACAAAAGCCCCAAATGAGAAGTAACCAAACGTCCTTCAGCAGGAGAAGGGGAAGACAAATAGTGGCAGAGCCACACAATGGAATACTATGTAGCAACGTAAAGTCATAAACTACTGGTATAAGTGCAATAACACGCATGAACCTCAAAATGATTATGCTGAGTAAAAGCAGCCAGACACAAAGAGGACATATCGTCTCATTCCATTTATGTAAGATTATAGAAAATGCAAACTAATCTACAGTGCTAAAAAGCAAATTAGTGGCTTCCTGGGACACTGGAGGGAGGTTTGGGCTGCAAATGGGCCAAAAGGGATATTTTGGGGGTGATGGAAATGTTTTGTATCTTAATTGTGGTATAGGCTTTATAGATATATATGTGTGTTAAAACTAATGAATTGCACATTTCAAATGGATGTAGTTTATTGTACATACATTACACCACAGTAAAGCTGATTTTAGAAACTAAGAGGGACTTCTGGACAAAGATGCTAGATGGAACTTAACTACTTTCATCCCTTCCACTGAATAGTAGTACAATCTTTTGAAAGGCATGTATTTACAAGGATAGTAAAATGAAAAAGGGACCATTAGAAACAAAATTAACTGAAACTGGAAAGGATGGAGTAAATCTGAGGTGACTGAATCCTAAGGGGCCAGTGATCAGCTCAACTGCACGAAGGGTGAGGAATCCTAATGGGTCTAGTTACCTCTGGATGTGAAGGCGAAGGAAGGTTGGCTAAGTAAGGAGGACTGATGGAAGATTTGTTTATAAGCATTTAGCTTTTAAACTGATACCCTTCTCCACCCACTCTCCAGAGAGATAAATGAAGTGCCTTTGTACTGAGAGATCCTAGGCATGATTCAGGGAGAGGGAAACATACCAAAACCAGGCTGATAAGAGAAAGAGACATGCTGGAAGTTGAGATCCCTGATCTTTTAGGTCCCAGAAAGTTGATAGCCAAGCCTTCAATTTCTAAGGAGAGAATGGTAGAGTCTCTGGATAGGGTGACCAGTCTGCAAGGAAAGACCTAAAATAGTGTCACTGAAATCACAGCCCAGTAAGAAATCACAGCCTCCTGTATGGGAGAAGGCCATGGTGTTAGGGCTCCCCTCAGGCTCTCAGAGCTTTAAATCAGCATTTAAATCAGGATGCCCCTCTACTTTTAAATATAACCAACGACCAAGGATTACAATGCAAAACATGGGACACAAAACAAATGAACATAAAAAAACAATTTGGTGGAAACATACAATATGCAATTAGAAATAAAACTGAGAGGGAAATTACGGCAACCATAAAACAAGAACAGATTGCTATAAAAAAGGAAAATTCTGAGAATTATAAAAAGAGATCTAAGAATTTAAAATACAACAGAAATGAAACACTCAACTAAAAACTTGGAAAATGAAATTTGGAACATTACCATTAAAAAAAGAGTGAAAAGGAGGGGATGGTCTAGAAAGAGAGGTGGATTTTTTTCGTAAAGAAAAGGGGGGGATATTTCAAGAATGTTTCCTATAATTGACAAACATTAATTGGTAAATTGAAGCGCCCACTAAGTACCCAAGACAATGAATGCAGAGACACAACAACATGAGTTTTCAGAACAGAGAAAACAGAAGAGATTACAAGCTTCCAGAGAGAATTTTAAAAAAGGAAAATTAAAACAGGTCACACACAAAGAATCAGGAATCATGATGTCTTCAGATTTCTTGGCGGCAATACTGGAAACTAGAAAATAATGGAACAAGACCTTCAAAAACTCAGAAGGAAAATTAATTCCAACCCAGAATTCCAAACTCAGTCTATTTATCAATTATAGGGTAGACTAAAGCACTTTCCATCAGCCAACTCTCAAAAAAATGATCTCCTCTGCACCCTTTCTCAGGGAGATCTGGACCATGTGTTCCACCAAAACAAGAGATTAAGAAAGAAGAATATGCAGGGTACAGATTATATGGGCTTAACAAGGAGGAAGGGAAAGGAAATTTCTAGAATGATGATGTAGGGAAATCCCAGAATGGCATCTCTGGTCTACAATTGACAGTTGTTTTTCCTTTTAAGAACTTGTAGCCCAAATGGCATCTCTTGTGCATTAAAAGATTAAAAAAAAAAACCTAACCACAAAGGCAGAGTTTTAAAACATATTTTGTGTGAATGAATTACTCAAGGGCAGATTCTGTTGCCCACATTCCAGGATGTTGTTTGAGGAGGTCTGGATGGGACTCCAGGAAAGTGCACCTCAGGTGGTTCAATACAGGTGGTTCATGGACCACATCTGCAAAACATTTGTCTAAACAATAGTATGAATAGCTGAGTAAATGTAAGCTCAGCTGTCATATTTATGGACTGCCAGTATTTACTCTTTTTTAAAATTGAGATAAAATTCACCATTTAAAAGTGTACAGTTCAGTGGTTTTTAGTAACTTCATTGTTGTACAACCATTACCACTATCTAATTCCAAAATACTGTAATCACCCCAAAGAGAAACACTGTACCGGTTAGTAATTATTCCTTATCCTTCCCTACCCCCAACCCTTAGCAATTACTATCTACTTTCTGTTTCTGTGGTTTTGCCTATTCTAGACATTAAATATGAATGGAATTGTGCAATATGTACCCTTTTGTATCTAGCTTTTCATTTAACATAATGTTTTCAAGGTTCATCCATGTTGTCACATGTATTAGTACTTTGCTCCTTTTTTTAAAGTTTTTTTTGCATTTACTTCATTTTATTTTTTTTAATAAAATTTATTTTATTATCATTAATCTACAATTACATGTGCAATATTACGGTTATTAAACTACCCCTTCATCAGGTCCCCCCCACCAACCCCATTACAGTCACTGTCCATCAGCGTAGTGAGATGCTATAGAATCACTACTTGTCTTCTCTGAGTTGTACTGCCCTCCCCGTGCCCCCCCAACATTACATCTGCTAATCGTAATGCCCCTTTTTCCCTCTTATCCCTCCCTTCCCGCCCATTTTCCCCAGTCCCTTTCCCTTTGGTAACTATTAGTCCGTTCTTGGGTTCTGTGAGTCTGCTGCTGTTTTGTTCCTTCAGTATTTTTCTTTGTTCTTATACTCCACATATGAGTGAAATCATTTGATACTTGTCTTTTTCGGCTTGGCTTATTTCACTGAGCATAATACCCTCTAGCTCCATCCATGTTGTTGCAAATTGTAGGATTTGTTTTCTTCTTATGGCTGAATAATATTCGATTGTGTATATGTACCACACCTTCTTTATCCATTCATCTACTGATGGACACTTAGGTTGCTTCCATTTCTTGGCTATTGTAAATAGTGCTGCAATAAACATAGGGGTGCAACTTGGCTATGGTAAATAGTGCTGGAATAAACATAGGGGTGCATCTGTCCTTTTCAAATTGGGCTGCTGCATTCTTAGGGTAAATTCCTAGGAGTGCAATTCCTGGGTCAAATGGTATTTCTATTTTGAGTTTTTTGAGGAACCTCCATACTGCTTTCCACAATGGTTGAACTAATTTGCAGTCCCACCAGCAGTGTAGGAGGGTTCCCTTTTCTCCACATCCTCGCCAACATTTGTTGTTGTTTGTGTTTTGGATGTTGGCCATCCTCACTGGTGTGAGGTGATATCTCATTGTGGTTTTAATCTGCATTTCTCTGATGATTAGCGATGTGGAGCATCTTTTCATGTGCCTGTTAGCCATCTGAATTTCTTCTTTAGAGAAGTGTATATTCATGTCCAATGCCCATTTCTTAATTGGAGTATTTGCTTTCTGTTTGTTAAGGTGCATGAGTTCTTTATATATTTTGGATGTCAACCCTTTATCAGATACGATTTTTATAAATATATTCTCCCATACTGTAGGATGTCTTTTTGTTCTACTGATGGTGTCCTTTGCTGTACAGAAGCTTTGCAGCTTGATATAGTCCCACTTGTTCACTTTTGCTTTTGTTTCCCTTGCCTGGGGAGATATGTTCATGAAGAAGTTGCTCATGTTTATGTCCAAGAGATTTTTGCCTATGTTTTTTTCTAAGAGTTTTATGGTTTCATGACTTACATTCAGGTCTTTCATCCACCTTGAGTTTACCTTTGTGTATGGGGCTAGACAGTAGTCCAGTTTCATTCTCTTACATGTAGCTGTCCAGTTTTTCCAACACCAGCTGCTGAAGAGGTTGTCATCTCCCCATTGTATATCCAAGGCTCCTTTATCAAATATTAATTGACTGTATATCTTTGGGTTAATGTTTGGATTTCTATTCTGTTCCACTGGTCTGTGGGTCTGTTTTTGTGCCAATACCAAATTGTCTTGATTACTGTGGCTTTGTAGTAGAGCTTGAAGTCAGGGAGTGTAATTCCCCCTGTTTTATTCCTCCTTCTCAGGATTGACTTGGCTATTCGGGGTCTTTTGTGGTTCCATATGAATTTTAGAATTATTTGTTCCAGTTCATTGAAGAAAGCTGTTGGTAGTTTGATAGGATTGCATTGAATCTGTAGATTGCTTTAGGTAGTATAGCCATTTTGACAATATTTATTCTTCCTAGCCAAGAGCATGGGATGCATTTCCATTTGTTAGTGTCCTCTTTAATTTCTCTTAGGAGTGTCTTGTAGTTTTCAGAG